>JADRCC010524955.1:0-10762 GCA_019843855.1 Hylomyscus alleni
TTTTTTTAAAGCCACCCCTATTTATGTACTCTCATAGAAACCACCCACAAATAAGGCTGGAAACAGCAGAGCATGGCCTATCCAGGAACTCTAAGTTAGTGAGAGAGTGTTACTTTAGTAAGATCATGTTGTCAGATTTATATTTTATTTATTTTGTCCTACCTTAATAGGTTTATTTTCTTTTAGACAAGTTTCTCATGTAGTGCACACTGGCCTGTAGCTCTCTGTGTAGCCACGAGGGCCTTGACATTCCAGTCCTCTCAAGGGCTTCCTTCATAAGCCTTGGCTCGTGTGTATTTTAAGAAACTGGAGTTTGTTTGGAGTTTAAAAATTAGTTTATTTTTCTTAATTTTGGGGTTCAATAAAAGAAAGTGACTCAGAAAACTTCCAATGCCACAAGCCTAAATAAAAGGTGGTTTTGTTGTTGTTATTTTGTTTGATTATTTGTTCTATCATATTGATATGCATGAATCCCCCCAAAGCCATTCTTTCCCCATGGTTTTATTCTACTGAAAGTGGTTCTACAGAGGCGCCAGCTTTCTCCCCTAGCTTTTTCAAAGAAATAAGTTAGACACCAGTTTCTGCGCCTTCTCAGGGCTCTGAAGTGCTGTTTGTAATCAGTGCTTACTATTTGTTGAATGACTGGCCTCCCTGCAGTGCCTCCTAAACCATCAAAGAAATAAGCATCTCAGAGATAGCTAAATAGAACTTTACAGTCACACTAAAAACAAACTACTTAGGCATGGTGGTACATTTAGTAAGCCTAGCTACTTTGGCAGCTGACACAAGAGGATTCTGAGTTCAAGACTAGCTTGGAACATCCAGTGAGACATGTATAATATGATTTTTAATGTATGATACTCTAAATTTGAGGAAGTACTGTACATATATCCAGGGACCTACACGTGTATGCACATGCATGTGATTCTTACGTATGTGTTAGAAGCACGTGTTTTCTAATGTTTGCAAACATGGAAAAAAATTCAAAGCAGAATTGAAGTTGGTTTTCTTTTCTTTTATTATGGGTTACCTGTTATATTTTAAGCTCTGTGCATCCCTCTGGGGACAGGGCCTTGGAGAGTGACCCAAGCTTTTGCCTGAATGTAGTGGGCTGTCTCAAAGATGAGACAGTTGTAATGTTCCTTCCCTGACAGCACATGACTTTAAGAAGGCCTGTTTAGACAGGTTATCATCTATGGTTGATAACACAATATCACAAAAATAATCTCAGAAAAAAAGAGAAATAACTGCAGGGTCAGCTAACATGCAGAATGCAGCAACGTGCAGTGTCTGCAGACTTTGGTGAATACAAACTCATCTCTTCTAAGATCCATTGTTTACCCAATATTCCTGATGCTTCCTTAGCCAAGAACAGAGGAGGCAAAAAGTTGGGTGGCCTGACCCGCCCAAACGCGCCTGCTGGAAACATGAGAGTGTGGTGGCAGCTCTGGCTTACTGGGGACAATAATAGGATGGTTGTTGCCCTGCCTTCGCTCAGGGAAAGATGCCAGAGAGGGACTCTTAGAGTCAGAAACCCGCTTTGTAGCTTTCTCTCCACTGAGCTTGTCTGTGCTTGCATTTCCTGTCTGTAAAACTCATTATTCATAAGCACTTAACAGGCAGCCAGGACTGAGGTTCCCTCACGGGCTTGGGTCATGTATATTTATATGTTATTTATAAGTATGTAAAAGCAGTTACAATGGCTGCCATCTCTTCCCTTCTAAAGGTTGAGGGATGCTTTCCCTCTTCGGCTAATGCATCCCTACAGCTGCTTTAGGCAGCGCTGTCTCTGAGATGGCTTCCCCATGATATCACTGGGGAAAACAACAGTAAAAGTTACCATGAAATCAGAGTTCTGTTGAGTGTGTCAAATGCTACAGGAGCAACTTCCCTCGTGCTGAGACCACATTCAAGATAGATCAGTCCTGGTTAGGTGGGAGGGATCTGGAAGGAAGCCATCTCAGAGACAGCGCTGCCTAAAGCAGCTGTAGGGATGCATTAGCCGAAGAGGGAAAGCTCCCTCAACCTTTACATGAGAAGAGATGGCAGCCATTGTAACTGCTTTTACATACTTATAAGTAACATACCTGATAGAAATAGCTTATGGGGAGCAGGATTTATTGCGGCTGACAGATTGAGAGGGTCTCAATCTGACTGCCAGGGAAGGCACAGTAGATGGCGTTCATGGCAGTAGAGATGTGTGGCACAGGTTCCTCACTTCATGGTGGATCATGGATCAGAGAGAGGGATGGGACTCAAGTGTGGGCTATAAATAACCTTTGGATTTATCTTGATCCTTGGAGTCAGATTCAGCTGTGGGAAGCTGTTACTAGGCACTTAGATCTATAACCAACCACCTATTTTCTCTGTACTTTAAAAGAAATTAGGAAAGAGAAATTGTAGAAGGGAAATGGATTTATTATTACATGTTGTCCAGATCCTGGGGGTGCAGTCTCTAATTTCCTTCTCCACATGACTGCGACCATTCCGTAATGTAGAGAAATACATGAGCTGAGGCTAGAACATGTGTACATTTAACTGTGAGACACACCAAGTCCCTTCTTTGGGAACAGGAAACCTGGGCACCTGGTTATTCCCATTTTTTGTTACAGAAACAGTTTTTTGGTCGTCAGAGTCAAGGAAAATGGAAATTAATGACCTCTTCCTTTTATTCTTGAGATGGGGTCTTCCTATGCAGTTCTGGCTGGCATGGAACTTGTTCAATAGTTGAGGCTGTCTTCTAACCTGTAGAGAAGATTCATCCATTTTTGAAAGAGAAAAAAACAGTCTTGTATTTTTGTGCGAGGTATATGATACGACCCATCCCACCCTGGCCAATCTTCTATGCTCAGTACTTTGATATCTCTGGAAACTTCTGCCCAGGATCATAGAAACATGATTCGTACTTTAATCAATCCGTTGTTTGTGTGGAAGACGATTTGGTGGTAACTTGGTTGGGGCTGATACCAGATGTGCTCTCTGTGACTACACTGGTAGAGTGACCAATGCTGTACAGGCCGTATGCTCAGAGGAAAGTCTGGCTGTTTCCATTTGAAGCCTGAGAGAATATTCTGTTTCCCTTATGCCCATAGGATAAATAAGAGATGTAGATGCTGTGAAAATTTCCCAGGACTGTAAAAAACAAGACTGGAATTTCAAATTGAAAAGGTATGTCCTGGCTTTGGATTGAGGGGAGTATTTTGGGTAAAGTGTGGACAAAACTGCTCTGAGTATACCAAAGCCAGAGAAGGAGGCTGGGGACACCAGGATTCAGCAATAGAGGAGGTTGTTTGATTTGGGTCTCAATACTTATGTGAGATGCAGATGGGGCACAGGTGTGAAGAAAAGAAGTGTAGAATATGAGAATGTTTAATACGTTCAAAGTCAAGACACTACGGCTAGAAATTCCAGTGCCCTGGATTGATATATGCAACCAGGTGCTTACGTCTACATCATGGAAGCCACACATTGCTTATAGTATGACGGTTGGGATTTCTCTCCCTGCCAGAGATGCTGAGCTGTAAAATGGCAACCTTGTAGACAGATGTTCATGTGCTGATTTGTGATGCTTGGAATGGAGAATTGGTGCTTTGCCTGCAGGGCAAGTACTCCACCACTGACCTGCAGCCTGGTCCCTACTAATGATCATGCTTCAGAGTTTAAAATGGGTTACAGTTCCAGCTGCTGATGAGAGAAATTTCTGAGTAGGGACAGAGGCAGTTAGAGGAGAGAGACCAGCATTTGCTGACCAGCTGTGTAGAGGGAGGAAGTGAGGAGATCCTTCAATTAAGTTGTTGAGGAATTAGAGCCACGTTTATGTGGTCACATGGCATGGGTACCTATGAGTACCTATCGGTGAAACATTACTTGTGAACTAAAATACTGTTTGAGATTCAAAAAAAAAATATCCTGTTTGAAATTCCCAAAAATCACTTTGACCTGTTAAACTTAGGATAATGACTTGGGAAGATGGGGTTAATTCTGTAAAAGTGGGCAAGTGCCTACTTTTTGGTGAGCTAATTGGAGTTAAATAGTAAAACTGTGTATATCATCAGTTTTATGACCGTGAAGGCTGTTAAGCTGATTTGCCTCAGTTTACCCATCTGACAGGTTTGTGTGCTCATGGATAACTTCCTCCTGAGATACAGTGAGCAGTAGTTTTAAAACCCCTTAAATCCACCCTGTATCGTTCTTTCTCCTCCTACACCCTTTGGAAAGTAGGTTGCTTCATGTTAGGATGCGGATCAAGGGGGAGGGACAGCAGCTGTGTGCACTTAGTGTTGACTGTTGCTCAGACAGAGCCTGGAGTCCCCTGAGAAGGGGGCGGGGTTCGCAGCTCAGTCCACAGTGGGTGGTTTAGTCCACAGTGGGTGGTTTATTCCTTGGACAGGCGGCCCTGGGCTGTATAAGTAAAGCTAGCAGTCCCTGAGCCTTTTAGAACCAGCAAGCAGCCTTCCCCTGTGGTTTTTGCTTCAGTCTCCTGCTTGAGTTTTGCCTCCCTTCAGAAATGGACTGTAACGTGTAAGCTGGAATAAGCCATTTTCTTCCTCTAATTCGCGTTTTCTTGGAATTGAGATGAGCAGGGGCATGGTGTGAGGAAGGAAAGGTGGTTATGTAAAGAGGGGGAGGGGAGAAACTAGGAAGCAACATTTGTGGTGCGATGAGATGAGAGGCTCAGAGCAGGAGTTGTCAGCTCCAAAGAGGAGGAGCCAGAAATGGAAGAGTGGATAGCACTGATCAGGACTCCCTGATGTCTCTGCGTAGAACAGGACGCCAGGGCATCTGGTGAGAATGAGGGAAACTTTGGGTTGGGTTCTCAAGAAGGAACATTCTTTTGAGATAGCCACTGTGGGAAATAAGATCTGGAGTAAACTAGGGTTGAATTACCAGGATTCCCGGAAACACAAACCGAAGGGGTTAGATAACTTGAACTTTTAGTGTCCTTGTGGCTCACAGGCAGGAGGTCACAGCTGATAGGAGGTTATGGAACAGTGAAGCTGGGCCAGGGAGAGGATGCGAAGGCCTGCGGAGGGGGTTGCAGGAAGACTGAGGGGCAGGAATGCCATTGCAGAATGTGAAGGAATACATGCTGGGATGTTAGTTCTGATGGCAGCAAGCCTAGCAGGCTGTGTGTGCTAGATTTAAGTGGGTGATTGCCATCAACAAGTTCCTGAGGGGTTGGTCTATCCTTCCCCCTTGGTGGCTAGTCCCCTTTGGTGAGCAATGGCCCCAGGACTGTTGCCTTTAAAGATGACAATTCTCTTCTGTAACCTGGCAGCGTAGTAGACTGGCATTATTGTCCCCACAGCCTTGCAGTCATGGTTGGCTAGAGAATGTGGAATTGATCAAGTTAAATATCTACTTTGTCACTCGTTCATTGTTCTGGGGCTGTGGGGCTAGCTGTCCCACCTTCAAGCCTTCTGTTCTTTCTCCTGTACGAAATGAAGCTAACGCTTCATATCATGTGTGGACATTAAATTAGACAGTTGCTGTTGCACCAGAAACAAGGCAGTAAGTTCCATTAAGTTCTTGAGTTTTGTTAGCATCTTACTGTGTGTTCAGAAAGGTAACAGAGTCTGTGACTTGTGAACTTGATATGCACAGTGCTGGGTAAGATCCCATCTAAAGGGTTTTTGAAGATTTCATAGACACAGAAAGTGTAAGATGATGCCTGGGAAGACTCAGGTGAGTCTAAGTTTAACTCTGTGGCATCGAAATGTTACTCTTTTCATATTTCTACACATTCATTGTTAAAATCTGCTCTTCTGTATAAATCACATGTAACAAATATGTATAAAAGAGCAGCAGATAACACATACATATAACTGAACTCTCAAAAATATTTCCTTTGTTGGGCGTTTTCTCTTTTCTAAAATTTATTTATTTTATTTTATGTGTTTGTTTTGCACACACATATGTGTGCCAGCAGAATGTGGTGCCTGTGGTGATGGAAAGGGGGCCCTAGAGTCCTTGGACGCAGAGTCCCAGGAGGTTGTGAGCTTCCAGGTGTTGCTGGGAACAGACTCAGGTCCTCAGCAAGAGCAGCATATACTCTCATCTACTGAGTCATCTCTCCAGCCCCTGCTCTGGGACTTCCAAAGTAGGTGTTATCAGAGAGTTTACTAAAGGAAAAAGCATTGAATACATAGCAGAGCATTATTTCTGTACATCCATTGTTACTTTCTTCTTGAAGAAAAGAATATTTCCTCAATTTTTATAAGTAATACTGATAGTAAGGAGCAGTGACAGCAAACTCCCCCCATCTGTCTGTCTGTCTGTCTGTCTGTCTGTCTGTCTGTCTGTCTGTCACTTTCTCTCAGAGATAGCCTCGTGTGTCTCAGGCTGGCCAACAAATCCCTATGTAGCTGCAAATGGCTCTTCTGACTCTTGTGCTGTCTGTCACCTCCCGAGTGCTGCTGGGATCCCAGGTATTCATCACCAGGCTGGCTTTACACTGGGTGGGCTAGGGTGCTTGGGGGGTGGGGATGGCATTCAGGGCTTGTGCTTGCTAGAAAGGACTGCCCTGTCTGAGCTGCTTCCCCAGGCCATAGGAGGTCCCCTTTAGAGGTTGAGTTTCTGCTTTGTAGTTTTCTCTGGAGCTTAGATGTTAATGATTGTGATTGTCCAGCTGAACTAGAAAAGAGTGGCGGATGAAAGATCCGGTCATGAATTATGGATCTCAGCCCGGATGTATAGTGGTAGGCATGTTAGCCATGCACACTGATAGACCTGCTTAGTGATGTAGGTGCTTAAGAACCTCAGGGATACGGGAACCCGGGTGCTGAGGAGACCAGTGGGGGAGCGGTTGGGAATTTAGAAAGACCCCGAAGTACGGGCCAGGGCAGAACAGGATCAGGGAAAGCATGAGAATAATCAATCAGTGGACTCCAGGAGAGGACTGGCTCCTGGCTGGATCCTGTTTGGAGTCTGGGCTGTGATCTGAGGACAGCTGGGACCAAATGAGGCCTGTGTGATCATAAAAGACAAGTCCTAAGGTGGGAGCCAAGGCAAACCAGGGCATTCCTGACTGTGCAGAGGATCAGATCAGCACATTCAGTTTTACCATCCTGCTTATCTGTAGGCTGCGCATTTATTTCATTTAATACTTAATTAGAAAACTATGTCATAATATTAAACTACTTAAAATACTTTTCATGCGTGTGTGTGTGTGTGTGTATGTGTGTGTGTGTGTGTGTGTGTGTGTGACTGTGGTTTCCAAGAGGCTATGAAATCTTAGAAGAGAAATGTCTGTGTGCTAATGTGTATTTATGTGGACTTGCCAGCATGTCAGTGGGCCATTTATACTCCAGTCCCCTTATCCCCATTATTCTAGGAAGCAGCCTAAGGGCTTTGGGAACTTCGTTTTGACACATGGTTTCTCTTTGTAGCTCTGGCTGTCTTAGAACTCACGTTGTAGACCGGGCTGGCCTTGAACTCACAGAGATCCGCCTGCCTCTGCCTCCTCTGTACTGGAATCAAAGGCGTGCGCCACCACCACCAGACTGTTTTCTGTGGAACTTAAAGTCGCATTTGATGTTGTGACTCCCAGAAAATAGCAATGAGAGTTGTGGTTGCAAATAAGGTCAGTATGGCAAAGGGGGGTGGGGTGACCTGTCCCTGAAGATATTCTTTGCAGTCGAAGACCAAAGATATTCAATGCCTGATGAGAAAGGTGGGGCCAGTTCTAATACCCTTCCACTTGTTTTGTTGACATAGTCTTCACTGTTCGGGTATACCACAGTCAGGTTGGGTTTGTTGCCTCGTGCTGAGGTTCAATGAATTGCTCAGCAGTCAAAGCCTTGTGCCACTGACAGCACTTCTGGGCTACCCTAGAGCTTTGTAATTATTCAAAGAAATAAAATTCTTTCAGTAGTTGTTCCCTGCATGAACTCCCTAGGGTTCCATGTTTCATAAGTCCCTGCGTGTGTCTGCAGTGTAACACACAAACACGAATGTGGCGTGCAGAGCCATTCTTCTTTGTAACATAACACTCATGCTGCACTTTGTAACATTTTGTGCCATACAGTCATCGACTTTGCACACCGATGCTATTTTCATTTTTCTTGGTATGGCTAGTTTTAGGAACATAGAACTAACTCACCTGCCGCAGCTTATCATCAAGCTGTGTCTTCTTCCTGTGTGTAAAAATCAACCCAGAGGGCTGAGGCAGAACCTCACAGCCCCGTTTCTCGCTTCCAAGCAGCAAAGATGTCGTAATATTAGGGCATTCTTGCTGGAGTCTCACAATGTAATTGCAGCGGTTCAGTCAGACCGATGTACACATCTAAAGATACTCTGCTCTCCTCCGGACTCACTTGGTTCTTGGCTCCGGCTCATTGGAAAATTGCAAGGGCTGTACTTACTCCAGCAAAATGACCTGGCAGGCTGCGGTTGTATGTGCCCCTGAATTGGTGATCTCTGCTTTTCTTTGGGATGGTGGGCTGTTTGAGATTGAGGACAGACATCTAAAAGAAGAATTTAACCCAACATTTGTTATCATGGTTTAAAAATATGTAGAGCGCATGCTGAGGGAACTTGAAACATTGAATAGAAGTGTGTGTGCCAACGGTGAGTAGGGCGCCACTTTCTTTCCAGTTCTGTTTTGTTTTTTACACTTCATTTATTTAACCTACTTAATCTGTATGTAGGAGGTGTGCATATGCCATGTTGGGCTCAGGGGACACCCATGGTAGTTTGTTCTGACTTTCATACTGTAGGTCCTGGGTAGTGAATTCAGGTCATCAGGTTTGATAGCAGATGTTTTTACCCTTGAGCCAAGTCTACAGCCCTGTTTGATTTTAAGCAGCCTCACTCTGTACCTCAGGCTCCCCTGGAATTCACCATGGATGCCAGACTGTCCTCAAACCCCAAGTGACACTCTGCCTCAGCCTCTGGAGTGATGGGAGTGGCAGGGATGAGCCCCCATACCTGGCATTTCCTCTCTCAGTTTTGCTTCAGACACTTAGCAGATTTTCTTGTTAAAAAAACAATATAGTTGGATGAATTTAGCTTAAAAATTGCTTAACAACTGCTTAAAATATGTTAGGGAAAAGATATTTTGGACATTCAGGAATGTTAGAAAATGGGTGTCTTTGGCAAATATGTCCAACCCATCACTAACCTTCACTCTCTAGGGTGGGATTTAACTGGTGCTTCTGTGAATCTTTATACTCACATGGCCGCTTACAAATTTCACTTGGAGAATAGATTTTGCTAATTCCCAATGTGTTTTTCCAATATGTGTTACGGAGATAAAAGGAATGTGTATAACAATATCTGTGACCTCAAAAATTTCTGTAACGTTAAAATTTATATGGGAAACTGTCCTGGTTGTTTGCCAGTTATCTTGCCCTGCAGATGGGCAGGAAGGGGGGAGTGGTTAGCAATGAATAAAGCCAGGAAAAGTTTATGCAGCTGGCAGGAGCTTGGATAACTAACCTAGCTTTCTGAAATAACTGGCTTATCTTTTTTGATGATATTTCCTATGTCAAGGATTAAAAGCTGATATTTTTATTCTTGTACATTGGATATGCTGCATGGATATATAGTTTCTAACTTATAGATTAACACAGTATTTACTGGTGGAAAATCCATTGGATATAAAGTATTATTTTTGGAGAAATTCACCCCAGTCAAGTTCCCATCATGAAAATGGGTGTGGTCAAATCTGTAATGACTATTGTATTAGATGCTACCCTGGACCTGTGTTTTTATTCTCCTTCAGCATCAGTATCAGTCAATAACACACGGAAGGTGAGCAGTTATTTCTGCACAGGTACTAGAAAATGTTGTACAATCAGCAATCTTCTTAGATTTTGCAGAGGTGACACCTTTGAAAAAAATGTGGGAGCTAGAGAAATAACTTTTTGTTGTTGTTGTTGTTTTTTGTGTTTGTTTTTGTCTTTGTTTTTTCGAGACAGGGTTTCTCTGTGTAGTCCTGGCTGTCGTGGAACTCACTCTGTAGACCAGGCTAGCCTCGAACTCAGAAATCCGCCTTCCTCTGCCTCCCAAGTGCTGGGATTAGAGAAATAACTTTATGTTTCTCCTGCTCAAAGTCTGGGGTAAGCTCCTATGTATTTCATGTTTTTTTTTTAATAAAGTAGTGTTAATAAATTATTAATTATATTGATTATACATATTCATAAGCTTCACTGAGATTTTCATATGTAACTTTAGTGGTCATGTGTTCATATCTCTTTCTTCCACATTGCCTCTCTTATCTCTCCCATCGCTGCCCTAACTAACTCCCTTGTCCTCTCATCCCTCCCTAGTAGTCCCTCCACGATTTCACCTCTAAAAACACATTCCTGTTTCCACACATAAGAGGAAACATGGGGTGTTTGTCTTTCTGGTTTTTTTTTTGCACAGTATGATGTCTGGTTCTGTCCATTTTCCTGCAAATCAGTATCAGCTCAGGATACCCAGTGACTTCTCAGTACAGGAGATTTATTTGCCCCAGAGAAACAGAGGGCAGAGAATAAGAGACAAAGACAGGAGATAGAGGGCAAGGGAGAAGGGGAAGGATATTTGTCCTAGAGGGAGAAAGGACTGCCCCTGGATAGAGAGGAGACAGATATGGCTGATAGGAAAAGGAGGGTTTATAAAGGTATACAGGGAAACCCTGTGTTAGAATGAAGTGTTTAATTTTAATTGGGCGTGTGAATTAGGCGAGTCAAAGGAGGCTTTTGGTTGCTGGATTTCAATACATTGATAGATCGACCTTGGTAGGCAGCCTCAGGGGAGGAAGTGGTTAAGTAACAGA
>JADRCC010524982.1:0-11376 GCA_019843855.1 Hylomyscus alleni
GGGGGGGGCGTCCAGAAGTTTAAGTGAAGACCCATGCCCGACATTGCCTGTGGGCTCATCCTGTGGGCTTGGGTTCTAAGTAAAAAAAGCCACAGGAGAAAGTGAACTGCAGACACAGTGTGACCAGCTGCCTCAGGCTCCTGCGGCCACCCTTCCTCCATGGTGCACTGTGCACTGTGTCTCCTCGAACTGTGAGCCAAAAGTAACTAACCCCTTCCTTCCTTCCCTACTTCCTTCCCTTCCTCCTTCCTTCTCTCTCTTTTTCTCTGCCTCTCTCTCTTCCTCCCCTCCTCCCCTCCCTCCTTTTCTCTCCCTCCCTCTTTTTCCTCTCTCTTCCTCTCTCCCTCTCTTTTTCCTCTTCCTCCCCTCCCTCCTTCCCTCCCCCTTCCCTCTCCTTCTTCTCCTTCCCTCCCCTTTCTCTCCTTCCCTCTCCTCCCCTCCCCCTTCCCTCCCTCTTCCCTCCTTTCTTTCTTTCTTCATTGCTTCTGTCAGCCATTTTGTCACAGCAGCCAACCACTAACCCATCACACATCCCAGTCTCCCATTCCTCCGTGGCACAGGATGGCAAAGTCGGGATGCACAGAAGACAGATCTGTGCGTGTACACATCCTAACAGGACGTCTCTTCCCACCCCAGTTTGTTGGTCCCACGTGAACTGCTCAGGATCACTCGTAACAGAGATGGGAAAGTGGAGCGTTTGCTAGATCAGGAGACAGATGTGTGTGCTCCTGTGCAGACGGCCGTGGCTGAGCTGCGGCATGCACTGCAGCTGACGGAATTGCCCTGCCCTGCATCTATGGACATCTACTCACATGTTCCAGAACACACCTGGGGAGCTCTGCAGGAACCAAGCCAGAGAATGGATAATTCAGGCTGCCACCCATACATCTGGGGCTTTAATAGTCATGCTCATTTCTGCCACCACCACCCAACAGGGAGGCGACACTGGTCGGCGGGCGTTGCCTGACAGACTTTTTCCTGGGGTACTTAACATATGTTTATTTACTCCAGAATGGGAACCCACAACAGACTAAAGCAATGATCATACCACAAGCCAGCTTGGTGAGCCAACAGTTTGTTGGGATTACTGACAGGGGTCTGGCTCAGAGTGTCACAGACAGAAACAGGGATAACTTGGAAGCAGAGGCATCGCTAGAAAGCACACTCCACACGGGTGACAACTTGCAAGGCAGCCCCAAATCTGAGACACCCTCTCAGATCTACCTGGCAGTCTCCTCCCCCCACAACCCAGCCTGCCTCAACTCTGAAGCTGGGGGAGGAGAGAGGGGGGAGAAAGAGGTGAGGAGAGGGGGTGAGAATCTTTCCAGTTTGCATTTCTCAGACATAACATCCTTTTGTTTACCTCTGGAGCTTTAGGAGCCTTCCCCTCCCTTCTGAAGGGAACTTTTCATTTCAGAAGAATCAGCCATAAAACAATTGGTTTGGTGTTTTGTTTTGAGCTGGCCTAGCTCCAGGACCATATCCCAGACTTCTACTCTGAGCCAAGGAAGAGAGTGGATCCACGAACTCTGTGGTTTTTCTCTTGGGGCTCCCATCTGCAGTTCTTCTGACTGGAAGCTGGGATGACCAACACATCCTTGCATGGCTTGGACCCTGCACACAACAGTCTCAGAGAGATCTGGCTATTTGTCCTTTAATGGGGTACAGTAACCCCAGTAAGTAGCGGCGGGTCTTTTTTGAAATAAATACCCGGAGTGTCAGTGCCATAAATAAATTTCAGTGCAGTCTACCTTTTGAAGAGTGCTGCCTGGCTCTGCACTTCTAGCTCAGGTAAGAACCCTGGCCTTTTCTTGGGGCAGTATCTGTCTTCAGTCTCTGATTCTCCATTGAATTCTTTTGGTTGTGTAAATTGCATAGTACCCTTATTGGCTGTTCCCCTGTCTTGCCCTAGGAACACCGGGTAGCCATTTGCAGAGCCTTCTGCAGACTCCACATCTGCCACTTGACCTTATTCAGAACAGTAATTTTTCCCACCTTGCTCGTGATTTTAACTTCCACCAACGGGTGGCATTATCTCAGGCTCCCCTCTGCCCTGTGGCTATTGGGGAAGCCAGTTCAGCAACAGAATCTCTTATAGCCAGCCTTGACTTCTAGAGGTCAGCCACCACAGAACTTCTGGACCACGTTGTCGAGCCTCTCACCAGCACATGAGAACTGCACCATCCCCCGCTATCCCTGGAGTCCACTAGCAGTTGGAGGTTCTGACATTTCTTGTTCACTGAGTGAGCCCTGCCTGGCTTTTTCCAAGTTTCCGAGTCTCATCTTAACAGCGAGTGGGCATTCTTCCTGAAGTCCTTGCCAGGATGTGGAGTCCTGTATGCTGGGAGGATGCTCAGTTACGCTGCAACTCTCCTGCTCCAACTTCACGCTGCGTTGCCTTCGACCTTAGGACCCTTGCGATCTGGCCCCAGGCACACTCTTCAGATCTCTGCCAGTCACTACAGCCTCCTTGGGACACCATCTGTTTTGTGAACCTTTCCTGTGAGATGCTGAGCAAATCTCTGCTCCCCACAGGCTGAACACCAATGAAAGATCAAAGTGGCGATTGCTCTGAAGTTCAACTTGGAGAACCAATGAGTTTATCAGGCTTACTTAAGGTCATGAACAAGGGCTACATCCAGGAGTATGGGTGACCCCAAAGCAGTTATATCATTGAGCAGTCTCACCCAGGCGTGGGTGAACCTTCCACAGTCTATGCTAGCACCTCCAAGATCTCAAGGCTATAAACCACTTGGGGAGGATTACATATAGTTGGGAAGAATGACTGGAACCTCAGGTGAGGATCCCCTGAGTCCCCCAATGTGTCCAATGACAGAGTGTCAACAGACCTGATTTAAGGGTTTCTTGCATGTTGTCACAGCTACTGTACTGGCTGGTTTTGTGTGTCAACTGGACGCAAGCTGGAGTTATCACAGAGAAAGGAGCCTCCCTCGAGGAAATACCTCCATGAGATCCAGCTCTAAACATTTTCTCAATTAGTGATCAATCGAGAGGGGCTAGCCCATTGTGGGTGGTGCCATCCCTGGGCTGGTAGTCTTGGTAGTTCTATAAGAAAGCAAGCTGAGCAAGCCAGGGGAAGCAAGCCAGTAAGCAGCACCCCTCCATGGCCTCTGTATCAGCTCCTGCTTCCTGACCTGCTTGAGTTCTAGTCCTGACTTCCTTTGGTGATGAACAGCAACGTGGACATGTAAGCTGAATAAATCCTTTCCTCCTCCCCAACTTGTTTCTTGGTCATGATGTTTTGTGCAGGAATACAAACCCTGACTAAGACAAGCTGCTTCTCCTCCTCCACCACATGAGTTCCAGGCAGGGGACTCAGGTCATCAGGCTTGGTAGCAAGGGCCATAGTCTGCCTAATCATCTCACCAGCCCAGCTTAGCCTTCTGAATAGCCATTCATCATCCACCTAACAGCCGTCCTGTGGCCCACTATATAAAACCTTTTGGGATATATGAACAGGCTTCCAGCTTCCAGCACCCCCAATGACAAAATCCAGCTAATACTGCCCAGATCCAAACGGGCATGGGGGCCTGCATTAGAGCATAGCTGATCTACTAGAGGCCACACAGCTGAAGAAAATGGATTTTCCTTTCCCAGAAGCCATCAGTTGCCCAAAGCTCTTCAGCTAAGGTAGGCCTTTTGAGCCCCTCCACCATGCTGGAATTCTGACTGGCTTCATCCCGTGCAGGTCTCAGGTAGGTGACCACAGCTGCCATGGCTTCATGTGTGCAATGGCCACACCACGTCCAGAAGACAGCATTCCGTAGCACTCCTCCCATCCCCCAGCTTGTCAGTCTTTGTTGTCTGGAGTGATGTTCCCTATGCTTTGGGGAGGGAATGGAAGTGATCTGGATAGCCCTGTTAAGACAGAGTGCCTGACAGACACCAGTCAGGAGTCCCTGCATCGACCTCTCACCACTGCAGTAGAAGCTTTATCCGACCAAGGCTGAGAACAGACTATACTGCCAGAAGCCAGGATTTCAAAAGCAGTTTAACAACATGATCATTTAGCGAAACAACAGGAGCGGTTTCTCCTCTAGGGCTGTGACCTCCCAGGTCACGGGCTTTTGACCAGGTTTGCAGCACCAGGAACAAACTCCTTGCAGGGCAGGCGGGCCTCGGATCCAAGCGAAGAAGTGGTTGGTTATACCATAGCAGCCACATGATTGCACCAGTGGGCCTGTCTTGCCTGGCAGGTTGGTATTGTAGTATTCAGGGGCTGTTATTCCCCAACTGGCCTGCTAGGTGGCAGGGAGGAGGTTTCCTGGTTAGTTACAGCCTTATATTTTTAATTATGTGTGCATGTATGTGTCTGCATGCTTATGTGCAGTGTGTATGCCATGTTCAGAGAGTCCAAAAGAGGTCGTTGGATCCCCTGGAGATGGAGTTACAGGTGGTTGTGAGCCACCTGATGTAGGTGCTGGGAACTGAACCCATGTCATCTCCAAAAGCAACTGAGCCATCTCTCCAGCACCCGAGATCAGTTTATGTCCTGCAACCAAAATGTGTGCTGTCTTCGACAATAGAGTCTTACTATCTAGTTATGGTAGGCAATCAAGAACATTGGCAAATAGCTTGTGTTGTTGTTGTATTTGGGGGACTCCCTGACAAAATGCTTGTAGGGAACTCCATACCTGCTATTGAGAGGCTCATTTAATAACTGATGTCTTCTGGGAACAGCATCTGAAAGACACAGTCTCCAACCTGGAGGAAACCACTGGGGCCGGGAGTGTCCGGGGAAGTAGTGCTGTGGACACGCAGCTTCCCGAGGCATAGAGAGCCGGAAGGCAGCCTATAGTTACCCAGCCCTGCAGGAGCCTGATGGCATCTGATTTTGGAAGCCAAGTAGTGTCTTTAGACACGGATTGGGGAATCGGTTAGAGGATGCCTGTCTCCTCTCAGGGGTAACATGTAAAGTGGGGCTGTCACCCACATTTGTGTGTGTCTGTGTCTGTGTGAGAGTATGCATGCCTGTGCTTGTGTGGAGGCCAAAAGAGGGTGCTGGGTGACCTTTATGACGCTCCCCATAGTCCTTTGAGGCAGGCTCTCCCTAACTTGAAATTCGTGTTCTCTTGACTAGAAAGGAAATCAGCCAGCCCCAGTGGTCCTCCTGTTTCTGCCCAACTTGAAGGGAGGGTCACAGGTGAATGTGTGACACCTGTGTCGTTACAGGAGGGCCGGATCCAAATGCTTGTCTTCTCTGTTGAGCAGCAAACGCTCTCACTTGCTAAACCATCTCTCCGGCCCCATGCCCACTTTAAGGATGAGCAAACCAAGGCTCAGAAGATGCCCTCCATCCCCTCTGGAGACTGCAAGCCAGAGAAGTTGGGAGTTAAGAACGCAGGGACCCTGGGCGCTCTTCTCCCTCCTCCTCCACTGTCCTCTCTCCTCTACTTTTTCCTTCCTGCATGCACATGAGATAGATGTTAGTGCGTTTGCATGGGCACACACATGTGGAGGCCAGAGCTGGACACCGGGAGTCTGCCTCCACTGCTTGCCACCTTACGGCCCTGAGACAGAGCCTTTTGCTGAAGCCTATGCTTGTCACTTTCTCTAAGCTGGGTGGCCGGGAAGCTCCTGGGATCATTCATGTCTCCACTCCGCAGTGTTTGGTTACCCAGACATACCTGGATTTTTATGTTCGGTGCTGGGGGATTTGAACTCATGTCCTCCTCTTACCTTCTGAGCCATTTGCCCAACTCTTTCTTTTGAGACAGGGTGGAATTTAGCCCAGGTTGGCTTTAAACTTTAGTAGTCTTCCTGCCTTGGTTATCTGTCTACTTCTTCCTCTCTTTTCGTTAAAAACTTAGCAGTAACTACTTAGCTACAGGAAGCCAGATAAATACACGAGAAAGGCTCAGATGGGCACGTCTTACATCACTGGAGTTCCACAGCAGTAGCTGTCTCCTAGCCGGATCTCACTTCATCTGTGTATAGATCAATTTACCTGTTGGGCTCTGATTGCCAAATACTGAGTACATAGGTCACTGGGGACATGGGTCCTGCAGCAAAGGGCTTGTGAGCTAGCAAGGCAGGACATGTGGTCAAATAGGGAAAGTGTTAAAAGGGGTGATATGAGATGGGAAATGTCCAAGGACGGGGTGCTGTTCTCAGGAGAGGGTCAAGAAAGGGGAGAGATCTGTGGGAGCTCTGAGCTGCAAGATCTACCTGAATGGCCGGGCGGTGGTGGCGCACGCCTTTAATCCCAGCACTTGGGAGGCAGAGGCAGGCGGATTTCTGAGTTCGAGGCCAGCCTGGTCTACAGAGTGAGTTCCAGGACAGCCAGGGATACACAGAGAAACTCTGTCTCAAAAAAAAAAAAAAAAAAAAAAAAAAGATCTACCTGAATGGCCTCCTGTCTCAGCTTTCCTATTCTTGTCCAGGCATCGCCTGGGACAGCAGAGTGGCTGGGCAGTTCTGCCGGTTGCTGATCGAGCTGACCCACCCTTGAGGGCAGTGTGGCTGCTCTGGCTTCGATGAGTGTGCTGCAAGCACCAGCTGTCTTCTCACATCTTCATTTAAGATTAGTGGGGAGAGGCAGGGGTCCCCCAAGTCTGGCCTCGTTATTTCTTCTGCATCCACCCAGGCTTAGAAATGACTTGGTCTGTTGCCATGATCAGGCTCAATTACCTCCACGCACAGAGCTTGGAGTGTGCGAGCCCCACACCAGAACACATGCCGAGGGCATGATTTGGCCACTGGACAGGACATCAGGCTTGTCAGGAAATTGCAAACAGATGGGTAGGGAGTTTGTACCTGTGCAGTGTGGTGGAAAGGATTGAGAAGCATAGGTACCCAGCAGTGCATGTACACACCACACACAGACTCACACCACACACACCACACATAGACAGACACGCATAGATACACACACTCACATCACACACACAGACTCACACCACACACACACCACACATACACACACCACACACACACACACACCACATACACACACACCACATATACATTTCACAAAGACATATGTCATACCACACATACACACCTCACTCACAGACACCCCAGACACACACAGTCTCTCACACACATACGCGCAAACACACACACACTCGCCCTTCTGCTCCTAAAGCTGGAACTTCACATTCACTCCTCAGGCTGCAGTTCGCTGGCAGCCCCGTTCCCTCTATGCAAACACCCACCAAGCTCTCCAACTTCTAGGCCACATGCTACACACAGAGAACCAGGAAATGAAGAGAGCTCAGTTCCTGCTTACCATCCCAGACCTCACTCCAGAAAAACCCAGCGCAGGCTAGGGAGATAGAGGGCCCAGTCAGTAAAGTTCATGCCACAAAAGCACGAGGACCTAAGTTTTGATCCCCAGCACCCATGTGGAAATCCAGGTATGGTGGTTCATCCGTGAAGTCCTCATGCTGGGGAGACAGAGACAGTAGGATTACTGGCCAGCCAGTCTAGCTGGCTCTGTGAACCCCAGGTTCAGTGAGAGACCTTTCTCAAAAATAAGTCAGAGAGTGGTCAAGGAAGGTACCTCCGTATACCGAAGCATCTGTACCCCACTTGTGCACCTGCACCCCCATACACACACTCATGTACATACATGTCTGTGCACACACATGTAAAAACCCTGGTGATGCCTGAAGCAAGGTGCTGGAACACGACTAGCTCTAGCTAACTCTCTTAGGATTAGCTTGATGAAGAGGGAGGCCAGGAGGGCTTCTTGGAGATGGCAGCGCCTCAGCCGGGCACTGAGGGCTGAAGAGGAAACAGGCTTATGCCAGGGGCTGGAGGCCAGAGGGGCTTTCAGTCTGGGCTGAGACTGGAGAGGCTGCTGTAAGCTGTCCATGGCACCTGGCTGTTGGATGCTGCTTCCTGGTGTGGGTCATAGAAATCTGAGAGCCTGTGTAGGTGAGGAGGGGCCGGATGGGACACCCCAGCATTGCAGTGTAGAGTGTTTTGGGAGCTAAAAGTGCTGAGGGCACCTTCCTGGGTGTCAGCTTGAGGGGACAAGACAGGAGAGAGGGAACAGCCACACTACACAGCACCTCCTTTGGTCAGTGTGATAGTTGGACTCATGTCCACTACAAGCAAGTGAGGTTACTCTACCAATGTTCCTTATTTGGGCTGCTTGGTGACAAACAGCAGTCCTCCAGCTGCTGGCTGCTTAGCAATCTGAACTGCCTCTGGAGATTTTTCTTGCTGTCTTTCCTCTCTCTCTCTCTCTCTCTCTCTCTCTCTCTCTCTCTCTCTCTCTCCCCCCTCCCTCCCTTCCTCTCTTCTTCCTTCTCTCCCTCCTTCCTTCCCTCTCTCTCTCCCTCCCTCCCTCCTTCCCTTCATTTCTTTTTTTTATCCCAAGGCAGGGTTTCTCCATGTAGCCCTGGCTGTCCTGAAACTCACTCTGTAGACCAGGCTGGCCTCAAACTCAGAATCTGCCTGCCTCTGCCTCCTGAGTGCCCAGATTAAAGGCGTGTGCCACCACCCAAAGATTTCTTCTATTTTTATTAAAACATTTCTTTAAGCTCAGCACACAGGAAGGGATGCCTCCTGTTGGGACGTGGGACTTTGTAAAGCTTGCCCTTGGGGCAGGTGATATGGCTGGGGAGTGGGAGGGGAAGTCCTTGATGTGCCAGCCTGGAGCTCTGAGCTCAACCTCTGGATCCTATGTAAAGGAGTGACTCCTCAGAGTTGTCCTCTGACCGCCAGATGTGCTCCATGGCATGCATGCTGTTCCCCCTTCATACACACTAAAAGAAAAAAAAAATTTAAAGAAGTCTGTCTCTGGGGTGGTGATGGAACTCAGCACCCAGGAGGCAGAGGCAGGAGGATCTCTGTGAGTTCGAGGTCAGCCTAGTTTATAGACAGAGTTCTAGGATAGCCAGGGCTGCACAGAGAAACTCTGTCTCAAAACGAGAGGGGGGGGGGAGAGAGAGAGAGAGAGAGAGAGAGAGAGAGAGAGAGAGAGACTATCTTTGGCTTTCTCATTTCCTCTCACCTGAATAATTTATGACCTTGTCTTTCTTTTTTTTAAAAAGATTTATTTATTTATTTTATGTATATGAGTACACTATAGCTGTACAGATAGTTGTGAGCCTTCATCTGGTTGTTGGGAATTGACTTTTAGGACCTCTGCTCGCTCCAGTAGACCTGCTCACTCCAGTTGGCCCCACTTGCTCAGGCCCAAAGATTTATTTATTATTATATGTAAGTACACTGTAGCTGCCTTCAGATGCACCAGAAGAGGGCATCAGATCTCATTATGGATGGTTGTGAGCCACCATGCGGTTGCTGGGATTTGAACTCAGGACCTTTGGAAGAGCAGTCGGTGCTCTTCCCCAATGAGCCATCTTGCCAGCCCGACCCCATCTTTCTTTACCTCAGGAGGTGGGCGTGGGTGGTCCAGACTATGTGATGGTCAGAGTAGGAGCCTCTGGACTGAAGCCTCCTCGTCTGTGAGGCTGCATGGGACACTCAGTGGCTCCTAAGGTCTGGAACAGCCCCACCTCCATGATGCCACCCTCACAGGGTGCCCGGCCTTGTTCTCTGTGACCATGAATGCTACTGTGAGAAATGTGACCCCGGAGGGGGCAGAAGTCCTGTGCCTTTAGGAAGTGTATCCAGCTCTAAGAGGGACAGTTAGCTCCCATGTGCCTTGGTCTTCCTGTGACTTGTACGCGGTGTAGAAACCGCTACAGTCAGCCAGCACGTGGCTCGCACATCCAGGATGGAGAGAGGAAGCTAGGCAGCCACAGGCCCAGTGGGACCTGCTTTTCTGATACGTGTAGGGATGGAAGAGATGGGAGGGAGGGCCAAGGAGAAATAGTACTGGAAAACAAATGGGTAGATCAGGAGAACACACTTACCTACCGGTCAGCCTTCCACCCAGGCTTAACCCAGACATTGCACGGTGGCCTTGAGGGGACAACGCTCTGCCCAATGCAGCAACTTTAAAGCCAGACCCAGGTTGCATGTTAGAACTTGAATATGAGGCCTCTGCAGTTTCCACAGTGGGGAGAGACAGGTGAGGGTCCCATGCTGGCTTTTTACTGTCCTGGCTTTGAATGCACTCAGCCCACTGCCCTGGCTTTGCCCAAGGTGTCAAGAGGCTGGCATTTTGGTAACCAGATAACCAAGTGTGTCACAGCACCTGGGGAATGGGCAGAGGGAGTGAACACTTAGGAAAGAGGTGGGGGAGGGGAGGAGTGGAAGAAGAGGGTGTGAGGGTCACTTGGCCGTCTCTTGGAGCCTGTTAGGCCAGGACTGAATTCCTAGGCAGCCGCTTGGAGCCATGGCTCCCCTGGGGGCAGTGCTGGCCCCAGCCAACGGTCACCTCCGGGATTACATTTCAGAAACTAGTTTCTGAGAGAGACAAGCTAGGCCCAAGGGGGCTGTATCTCTGTGTCCTTGTCCTTGGGAGGCGGAGAAAGGAGAAGAGGAGGAGGCGGGGGCAGCGGGGAGGGAAAGCCAGGCTTGCAAAAGCAATTAGCGAGTAAAGGGAAATTGCTTTGTGTTGGGTTTCCCTGGGGGCTCTGGCGGGAAAGGACTCCGGTGCAATCCTAGTGGCTCCCGGTTTGACTTTATCAGATGGTAACTCCACCCAAGACGTCTCCAGAACCACCGCATGTACCTCTCCTATCAAAAGAGAGAGCAGAAGAATGAACGGAGCCTCTTAATGACATTTTTTTGAGATGTAACCCAAGAGGCACCAAAATAGCAGGTGGCTAACACTAAGTCAATTGATTTGTATTCTCCCCTGAGGAGATACCCACAATTGGGTGCGTCTTACTTTCCTGTACTCTCCCACTTGGAGCACGTACTCCAACCCAGGTGTGCCTCCACTCTTTCTGAGCACCTCTTTCTCATAATCTTCATGCCCCATCCTATATGAAAAGACCTTTAATAAAATTCCCCCCCCCCCGGCTTCACTACACCAACTAGCCCAGGACCTCTTTTTAGCATGGAAGTCGGGGACCTCTGGTTGATCTGAGTCAAAGTCTGTGAAAGTCTAGGTGATCTCTCGAGGCTAGTGAGGGTGGCCATGTGGAGCTGCGTCTCCGTGGAACTGTGTCTCTGTGGAGTTGCGTCTCCGTGGAGCTGCGTCTCCGTGGAGCTGCGTCTCCGTGGAGCTGCGTCTCCGTGGAGCTGCGTCTCCGTGGAGCTGCGTCTGCGTGGAGCTGCGTCTCCGTGGAGCTGCGTCTCCGTGGAGCTGCGTCTCCGTGGAGCTGCGTCTCCGTGGAGCTGCGTCTCCGTGGAGCTGCGTCTCCGTGGAGCTGCGTCTCCGTGGAACTGTGTCTCTGTGGAGCTGCATCTCTGTTGGATCAACTCTGACATTCTCACCAGGACGCACTGCGGCATGGATGGAGGAGTTAAGGGCAGGTATTGTCA
>JADRCC010525009.1:0-11133 GCA_019843855.1 Hylomyscus alleni
TTTCTGAACTGAACTTGTTGGGAAGTTCAGTAATGTTCCTGCAAATGTAATTAAACTAAGCATCTAAAGATGATATCATCTTGGATTTAGAGTGGGTCCCAAAACCAATGACTTAAATCCTTTAAAGAAAAAAATAAATGAAAAGAAAAAAAGGACAAGAAGACACAGGAAAAGCAATATGACAATAGAATGATGTACCTATCAGACAAAAGATGTCAATTACCAGAAAGTAGGAGACATGTGAAACCTTCAGAAGAAGTCAACCCTTTGAAGCCTGGTTTTAAATTAGCAGTATTGGTAGTAATTTGTAACAACATACATAGGAAGTAATATAAGATTACAATGGCTAGATTACTGGTCATTTTTTTGACTATGTCACTTGTAAGAGGAAACTATGAAGACTCCCTATCCTCAAAATTTGCTTTGTTCAGTTGTCTA
Source organism: Hylomyscus alleni (assembly GCA_019843855.1). Classification (NCBI taxonomy): domain Eukaryota; kingdom Metazoa; phylum Chordata; class Mammalia; order Rodentia; family Muridae; genus Hylomyscus; species Hylomyscus alleni. The sequence goes on from JADRCC010525009.1 coordinate 439, forward strand.
TCTCTGTTCTTTTTGAGAATCTTTCTAACTTAAATCTAAATAATCTAGAAACAGCAAAGGCACCTTACAATAGTTATTCTTACTGATGATTTACAAAAACCAATTCATATATCACCAGTCCCACTTATGTTTAGCTCTCCTAAATGTATGAATCTCTACATGCCTATTACCTCTTTGGGATATATTCCTGCCATCTTGTCATTGAAATTTCACCTGCATTTACCTATCAAAAGTATTTATCCTTCTTCCTAACTCTAGATCAAAATAAAAACAAGATCAAGCAAAAGTGTCAAGTAATTTCTGTCCCTCATCCCTAGCTCAGTTTCTTCAACCTGGGTGGATATCTATCATTCCTATTAGAAACTTCACTATGACCTTGAATCTCTGATAAGCTTGGTCAGTATTTATAACCAATCATACTTCTTCTATACTCAATTGAACCTCACCACCAGCATTTACAATGCATCACACTCAATTTAGAATCACTTCTTTCTTGGATATTAGTTTTTTGCTCCTCCTGGTATGATAATGTCTAGCATATTTTACAATGCTCTCAAAGAGTTTTTGCTCTCTATCTGCCCCCAACTCTTGGTTTCTCATGTTTGTAAAGTATGTGTGGCTCTCCAGAATTTTAATTCAGAGATTAAATCCAGAACATTGTGCATTCAAGATAAATGCTTACCACTGAGTGACATCTAGTTTCTAAATTATATGTTCTTATAGGAGATATTTTTTTCATACTAAGTCAGGCTCAGGTACTTTATGATTTCCTCATAGGAGTTTTCTTAAAATCTTAGGAGCTTTCAAGGAAATCTGCATTTGCTTGTAGAGTGATTGGATAGTATCTGTCTTGTTCTCCAGACAGTGAGGCTCTCTGTCTTTATTATATGCTCATTCTATGATCAACCTTGAAGCCTCTCAAAACAAAATAAATGATTGTTAAGTAAACGCTGTTGAATCAATAGGCAGAGCACACTTTTTGTATGTTAGCAACCATGAACACATCAATCAATACCTTGACAATCATAAAGTTTTGATCTAAAGGGATTCTTGACAGTTGCTACTTTTATTCCAAAACTGGAAATTGGAAACTTGATTCAGATATGGTAATGTGATGCTGGGTCAGTTATCTATCTGTTATCCAGCTTCAACCTGCTTCCTGCAGTGAGTATGAAGAAAGAAACTATGCTTCTTTATGGGATGGTACTAATATACACAAAGATGCAGAACTCAGAACTTCCCATATAATTTAAACTGAGAAATATCTTACCACTTGTGAACAGAAATGTGATAGAAACTATTTTTCAAAAACCAATTTTTGTTGACCAGTTCTTTGTTACAAGCTCCTGCTACTATCGCAGATATCTATGTTTTGAATAAGAGGAATCTTTCACTCTTAATAACATAGCTGGTCCATAATTCAAAACTCAGAAAAGAGGTTGTCAAGCTGTGTTGATGAAGAGGCTCAAGTTAATTATTAAGGGCCTTGAGATTCAGTGTGTTGGAGGGTTACTAGTTTATTGAGCCAAGAACCACAGTTTTGCTGGAGGTATAGTCTCATAGAAGAAAGAAACCTAGAATTTGCTGGGCGGTAGTGGCACACACCTTTAATCCCAGCACTTGGAAGGCAGAGGCAGGCAGATTTCTGAGTTCGAGGCCAGCCTGCTTTACAGAGTGAGTTCCAGGACAGCCAGGGATACACAGAGAAACCCTGTCTCAAAAATACAAAAAAAAACAACCAAACAAAAAACCCTAGAATTTACTTAATTATTAGCTGAAGGTGAAATTGGATATCTCAGGAAAATAGAATACAAAAAAATCTTATGAATGTATACAGAAGAAACATTATAATTAAGACAGAATTGATAAAGTGAGAAAGTGATAATTGAGAAAGTGATTTCTTCCTCTGGTTCTGTGAAAACACGATGGCAAATTGAGTCTAAGACACAATACAAAGGTCTAGCTCTGACACTCTTCACCTATCCAGTCCACCTACTTGAACTCTCCAGTTCATTGTGCTATGAACTGCAATTCAAGATTTCTCTTTTTTCTTCTGAGTGTGTGAGATTTCTGACATCATGATAAATTTGAAAGTATAAATTAGATAAAAGTATTTGTTCTTACTCCTATCATGAGATTTAGATCAAGTTAACCCTTTAACTCCCTCCAATATCATGCTTATGCATACATTAGGACAACCTTAAATATTAGTTTTTGAGGCTCAATGATAATTTTATTTAAAAAAAAAAAACCCTTGGGAATGTACCATGTAAATCTCAGTAGCTGCCCTGAGAAGAAGAATGGAGAACTGGAAGGAAAAAGGAAGAGTCACGCCATTTGAGTTACCATGGAGCTCCTTCCTCTAACATGGCAGCTAGCCACAGAGTGAAAAATGAGGCTCCAGAGGAAAAGACATAATGAAGCCCATGGTATCAAAAAGTTCTAGGCAGTATCCAAAACAAAAAGACAAAAGAGGAGAAGAAAACTGTGGTCAGACACAGTTTATCTGATGGCAAACTCATAACACCTTGTCATGACAGACAAATACTTTTCTCTAGGATTTTTGACTCTTCCCCAATAGACTCATAATAACGAAGCAGGAAAAGAGTCTGTGTAAGTCTACGGAAGATGCTGTCCAATAGAATGATGAGAAGTAGCATGACCAGAAGTATTATTTTCCTTTGGTACTCAATTGAAAGCAAAGATTGAAAATTAGTAGCCATTGCTACAGTCTCACTTTCACAAATCCATGTCTCAAAAAATACATATAAGCTATGATCAAAGTAGCCTTCATACCATATCCCTACTGCTCGCTCATGTGTTGTATCTTCATATACATTTTTTTTAAAGAAATTGAAATACTACTAAACAATGACCTACAACTGATAGCATCTTTACTTTATGAGGATACGTTATGTAAACTTGGGATTTCTGTTTGTTTCTTTTTGTTTTTGTTTGTTTTCTTTTGCCTTTAATTGCAGTCTCTTTCTTCTGGGGCTTTGCAGGCACATTGTATTACATTGCTTCTTCACTTTACAGTCTCTTTCTAAGATGGGGATGGCAGTGGTTTGAATATTGGCCAAGGGTTTGGCACTATTAGTAGGAGTGGCCTTATTGGAGTAGGTGTGGTCTTGTTGGAGGAGTAGTATCATTGTGAGGATGGGCTTTAAGACCATGCTCCTAGCAGTCTGGAAGCCAGTCTTCTCTTGTTTGCCTTCATAACAAGATCATCTAGTGCCATGGTTGCCTAGATGCCTGCCTTGATATTAAATGAACTGAATCTCTAAACCTGAAGCCAGCTCCAATTAACTGCCCTTTATAAGAGTTGCCTTGGTCATAGTGTCTCTTCACAGCACTGTAATACTCAACCAAGACAGTAGTGATAAATATATTTCACTACAGGTCTGTTTTAGGCCAAATTAACTAATATTGGAAAAGTCTCTCAAAGATGATAAATTCTGAAGAAAGGCCAAGATTCCTTGTGTGGTTATGTGATGTTCTAACATGAGAAGTTTTTTGGCACATCTTATAGGATAAAGTTTAGTGGAATAGAAAAAATCAATTCTCTCCTGAATGCCGTTTTTCTAAGGCACATTAAGCTCTAAGAGTGACCATGGCTAAATGTAATGCTGATTGTAACTCTAAGTTGGAGCATAAACTAGGCCTCATGCCCATTTCTCTGGGCATCCAGGAGAAAATAGGGAGGCACTGTACAGCTCTGCTTATTTTACATTTTTTTTCCTTTATGAACTCTCTAGTACATTGACTGATAATGAGAGTTTCTTCTCTCCATTATCCAACTAAGTTCTCACATGATAAATCTGAAATGTGTATTTCATGAAATGACAGGGTGGGTTTAAAATAAAAATTTCAGTGCAAAGTAACAGAGCAGTGCCTAATGTGTAGCCTTTCTGCACTTAGTGGTTTTCTATGATGTCTTTTGTTTCAAAAATATCACTGAGGTCCTGATTGTCAGACTGTCTCAGCTAAGGATTCAAGGAGGAATAGATAGAAAAGTACCTTTGTCCTTCCCGGATACCACCATGTTCTGCAGGGGTCCCATGCCTTCCAAATATATGTGACAAATGTATTTATGGAGCACAATGTGATTTGACTGAGTACAGATTTTGTGAGCGACTTTATTTAACTTATGAAGAAATCCCTTTCTCTTGTGTAATCATTGGAATATTGTGCACCTTGGTATTGTTATTGTTGACAAATTCACCTGAATATAAAACAGAGAATTTCTCTTAGAAATTTGCTAACTCTGTTCTCTTTTGTTGCCTTAACTTAAATTTTATTTGTTGTTAAGCCACCTTAGCAATTTAAACAATAACTACAGAGTAGACCTTATGCTCTACTACATCTGTATCACCTTTGAAGCCTTGATTTCACATATACCACCTACAATAAACATCCCAACTAACTCACTCTGGCCTCCACACACTGGCAATTTTAAATCTTATTTTTAACACAATTTATTGATCTCACTACTGCTTTTATTTACCACATATGCTATCAAATGCCCAACTCTCTCAGAAATAGACTTATCTTCTACATTCTGCCCTGAAAAAGCCCTCCCTTATACACAAAACTAACTCTTACATTCCAGTTCTCTCTGTCTCTCTCATTTGCCCTTGTCTATTGAAATCCAACTCTACAGTTATCCATTTTTATTATGAATATTAACCAAACACAAAACATTACTCTCAAGACTTTGAATTTATGACCACAATTTTCAAAGGAAAACACTGCATTTTCTGCGAATCCTACTTGCTGTTATAGAAGTTGCCATAACACTTGGCAGTGGTGATATGTGATGTGTGACAGTTTGAAAATGAACAAAGTCTTATACCTGGATATTGGTCTATCACACTAAGAAAATAAAGTTATATATCTTATTTAGAAGTTTAACTGATGAAAATTTATGAATTGTTTTATGAACATTAAGAATTCTGTTTACATCCAATAGAAAATTTAATCAATTGTTCATCTTCATTTATATTTGACAAAAAATATTTTGGAGATTTTAATATTGATATTTTCCTGCATATTAAGAAAGCAATATGCTAGTAGGAAAAAATATAAACATAAGGATAAATGTGACAAAGAATCATAAAATTCATTTCATAGTAAATTCTTCAATTAAAACTGTATTTCCATTTTTTCCTCCTATTACTATTTACTAAACCCAAATTAAGCAAGCAAGCAAACAAATGAACAAAACCAGTAAGCTTAAACAAACTAAACTGTTCACTATAAGAGCAATCCAAACTCTGCATTTATTACAAAGCATGCAACATCCTTCCCATTGTAATTAGCGAATTGGATGTTCCTATCTATGGACAAGTTTATGACTGAATAGAGGTTAATGTCTAAAATTAATGTTCTTTCTTTGTCATTACTTTATCTATTTCTCCTGGCTACATCTATTCATAATATAAATATGCATTAATGTGTTCTATAAAAAAATAAAACCAAAAATAAAACAAAAAACCAAAGTCAACTCAATGTTCTATGCAGCATTTTTAAGTAGTTGCCCTCTTCTTGACTCTCTCTTACAACAAAATATCTCAAAGGTGGGTCCAATATTAATTTCTTCTACTTCTCCTTTCTTCTTAAACCCAGATTGTGAGTGAAATTATGCTTGTTAGTGAGAATACCATCTTGATATACCTAAATATCTAGTGTTTGTCCCACTTGACCTCCTACTAGTGTTTGGCATAATAAAAACATTTTATTCATTTTTTTATCATACAAATATCCACATATCTCTCTTCTTCAGAATATTCTTGTCTTTCCTCAAAATTGTTCTCCTTAAAATCAATAATTCCTGGGTCAACTACTACATAAACTTAAATATCTCTCTCAGCCATTCAGCAGTGTTGCATGAGGCAGGGTTTTTACCTTACTTTTCTGAGCCTCAGGAGGAATGAGTTGGTGTTCTTCCCAAATTTCTAAGGTGAAATTATTCGACTATAGCAGCATGAATGCACTAAGACAGTTCCTTCAAGGTAGCTTTGGGAAAGTTCTTACAACATCTACACTTTAATTTTTATTTATTATTTTATTTTTTATTTATTATTTATCTTTTCAAAAACGACAAAAATAGTGTTATCGTGACAATAATATGATTTATTAACATGTTTATAAGAGCCTTATCACATTGATTTAGAACGGTTGTTTTCTGAGAGTCTCACAGGAACACATTAATGGCAGCCAGACACATACTAAAAATGTGGATTTACAGCCACTTCTGACCCTGGTCAGTCAGAACCCCTGGGCATAGGGCGTAGGCATCAGGGTTGTAGGAGAGTCTGATATTGACTGATTTGGAAGTATGAATTCCAGTACTGATGGGCTCTCTGACTACTCTCAGCTCTCTAAAACTATTTGCTGGACAACAACAAGAATCATTAATGAAGATAACAGGAAGTTTTACAACCTCATCTCAACAACTACCTAAACTGTTTGCTTAAATGTTTGCTTAATAAACAATCTCCATATTAATTCTCTTTAATGTTAACAAACATTAATGAAAATTAATGATGAAACCCAAATGAACTTTGTGATGAAACTTATCACTTACTCTGGCTTGTAAAGTATCCACTAATTCTCTAAACATCTATACCTTGAAAGGGGAAAGGGAGATTGATTTTTACATGTAAATGGCTTATCAATAGTGACACAAAATGCTATTTTCAGTTACTTTAAAAACAGATCAATTCCAGAACCTCAGTCAACTCTAACGTTGTCTGATGTTGAGGCTGAGGGGAGATATCTTAAACATAGAATAAAGATATTCTCCTAGTGATTTAGAAATGTCAGCTGTGGAGCCAAATCCTGGGTATGGCAGCTCCCAGGAGTGCTGAATACAGGGAATGCTACTCTGAGCTCAATATCTGTTCCTTAAAAAGGGATGAATGGAATCAGGACAAGAAACAGGCCATTTTCTATCAAACCCTGCTAACCAGCCTTATTTTGTAATGTTGTACCAATAATAAAACTGAAAGCAATTGCGCTAGACAATTGCTCAGGACAGCAGATCCAAGGGATTTTTCAAGACAAAAGGAATTCATATTTCAATAATTAGCACTTCATAATATATATTTTAGAATCCACCTTTTCTCATTTCTAAAGACTTTATTACACACACAAACACACACACACACACACACACACACACACACACACATACACATACATGGAGTGAGTAATCTGCGAGTTTAGAGTCAATTCCAAGCTCAAATTACCTATGTACTAAGGGTATGCAATGATTTGTTTGTAGGAATATGTTTACTATTTTAAAAGGGCCTACGAAAATTAGTATTGTACTTTATACACCTGAATCTTTTACCTAAGTTTAATATATTGCATAGGCGTACATAATAGTTAATGGCTTGTAGAAGGATCTCAGGTTATGTTTTATTAAAAATCTTCAAAACTGGAAGTTCTTGATTGTCAATATTAGTGGTTGTACTAAATCCTCTTGTTGATATAGAAAATAATGTGTTTTGAAGACAGTGTCTCATGGGCATGTATTTCTGGTATTTTGTGTTCTCATAAAATGTACATCCAATGGAGAAAGTCATCTGCTAAAAAGAGAGAGTTTAGTACAAAAGTATCAGTAATGCATTTGAGATGTGACCTCAGGAGAATTATTGAATTTGTGAAATTTGTTTCCTTCTCATAATATGTAAATTAGCCATCATGAGCATTTAAAAATGACATCTAATCTCCTTGATCAGTATACATTTTCGTGTCAACCATAACTATTTTATGATGATGATGATGGTTAAAATGATGATAGTGATGGTGATCAAGCTTAAATGAACTGTATTAAAAATATCTTTGCTTCCTAGGTATAATTTCAGTACTACTCTCAACTAGGATTCCATACTTTTATCATAAATATTGCATACTCCATAGTCCCTCAAGTCATTTTTTATGAAATGGCATAAATACTAAACATGAAAGAAATCAGGCCTTGATTACAATCCCAAAGACAAAAGCACTCAAATAAGGCAAAATGTATCTAGTAATGATGGATTGATATTACACAGATAAACCCATAGCTTATTCACACTTGAATTCTCCTTTTGAAGATGGAACCTGGCCTCTCATCTTAGATGCTAACACTGTTACACTAATTGATACCTAACTTAATACATAATAGAAACATCTTATAGCCTAATAATTACAAAAACCTTATATAGATTTACAGATATCTGATATTCCTGCTATGAATCACATGGACATCATAACTGCCTGGAGAGATGAACCATATCTGACAATAGATGATTTAGCTTTTCCTAAGGTGATTAACCTTGCACAAGTAAATCTTTCACTTCAGTAACTTAATCTGAGTATCTATAGGAGTACCTATAAAATAATTTTCACTGTTATATTTTAGGTACTTAAATTTTCAGAGGCTTAGTGTTGTGATTTCCTTAGTTTTATTTCGTGTGTGTGTGTGAGTGTGTGTGTGTGTGAGAGAGAGAGAGAGAGAGACAGAGAGAGTTAGAAAGAGACAGAGACAGAGAGACAGACACAGAGAGAGACACAGAGACACACACAGAGAGAAGGACAAGAGAGCATGCCTGTACCTTCCTATACTCTATGAACAAGATATTCTGGGAATCATGCATGAAAGTAATCATGATGAAAGTAAGCTGTGAAAGGTAAATGTTTTTAACAAAGTGTAATACTTTCTAGAGTACTTTTAACTATCGGGTACCTATCAGGAACATTGTTGAATGGTTCAATGCATCAGGTCCGCAGAGTCAGAGCACATGTCATCAGCTGTGCTCAATCACTTATTTATTCCTTCAACTATTTACACGGGATAGTTTGTTTCTGTAAAAAGAAGCCAAGGATAGCTACGGAAGCAAGAGGGTCAGTAGACTGGGATAATCTGTCCAACTTGAATTCTTACTACTCGATAAATGCTGCTTCTGTTGTTTCATTAATTAATTCTATAAGTGAAAGATATGCCTGCACAACTGACTTGGGGCAGTATAACTTTAATAATTTACTAAGTAGATTACAGGAGAAAAAAATGAGAAGAATTCAGAGTAGCTGTCTGGATACTAAATTAATTCAAGGCATGGTGCCCACATACTCCATTTACAGTTTTTTTGTTTTTTTTTTTTGTTTGTTTGTTTGTTCGTTTTTCTGCAGAAACTTTCAAACATTCTGTCATTCTAAGAATTTTTAAAATTACATTGATATTCAAACATAAATATTTTGAATTCAAAACATTACCACAGATCATAAGAGCATTTGGTTTTAATCTTTAAAAATCACAAATTCATATTTATAGACAAAAAGCAACACTTACATAAGGAAACTTTTCCAGGAGGTATTTTAGAGGTAGGGTTTGCTATATTTGCTTTTATTAATTTTCAGTGTGGAAAAGTAGAAATTTTTATAATTTCCATGAACTTACAGGTATCAAAAATACTTCAGATAATGAATCAAAGACAAATTTTGTTCCTGACAGTTAAGTTCTTGAGCATTTCATGTAGATATGTTTCAAAAGACTTTATAGAAAATATAATTTAAATATTGTTAGAAGTGTATGATTTTTCATTTAATACCAAATCTTGCTTGTTTTCAGTGTTTGTGTTGCTAAAAAAAAATCTGTTCAAAATACATAATCCACATTCTACTGTCATTATCAGAAAGAAAATGGGTCTTTGCCAATGTCACTCAAACATCCTAGCAAACCTGGGGCTTTCAAGAGATTGGGAATGTTTATTATCAATTTTTCATCTCTCTCTCTCTCTCTCTCTCTCTCTCTCTCTCTCTCTCTCTCTCTCTCTCTCTTATACACACACACACACACACTCACTCACACAAACACACAGATGAATACATATTCACATACATAAATACATACACACATTATCACCCATACATTCTCACATATGCAGACACACAAGCACATATTTTGAAACATACACACATATTATCACACATATACACACACTAAACACATACACACATATTCATACACATTCTTACATATATACACACATACTCACATATACACAGATACTTACCAAAGTTAAATCAGTATCAGGTGACGTACTTAAATATTTCTATAACCACTAAAGAAATAGAAGCAATCATTGAAAGTCTCCCAACTAAAAATGGTCAGGGACAGATGCTTTTACTGCAGAATTCTTTTTGCTTTCAAAGATAAGTTAATACTCCTCAAATGATTCCAGAAAATAAAAACAGAAAGAACATTGCCAAACTCATTCTTTGAAGCCAGTCACCCTCTTACCTAGACCATATAAAGACTCAACAAAAATATTATTACAGATTAATTCACTTATAACAATGGTCACTTGATGGTGAGGATGTGAGCAAATGGAACGCTCCTCCACTGCTGTGGGGATGCAAACATGTACAACCACTTCGGAAGTCAGATTGGTGGTTTCTCAGATGACTCAGAGTAGTTCTACCCCAGAACACAGCTATGCCACTTCTGGGCATATACTCTAAAGCTGTTCCACTATACCGCAGGAATACTTACTCGATTATGTTCATGCCAGCTTTATTTGCAATAGCCATAAACTGGAAACAACCTAGTTGTCCTCATCTGAGAATGGATAAAGAAAATGTGCTACATCTACACAATGGAATACTATTCAGCTATTAAAAATGAAGACATCATGAAATTCGCAG
>JADRCC010525040.1:0-10817 GCA_019843855.1 Hylomyscus alleni
AAAACTGCCTGTAAGCAAGGAAAAGAGCTGAAGAAGTCCATAAGAAGGATGTATCTTGCACACAGCCACAACAGATAGCATTCAGGAAGCCATATTAGACCAGGTTAGAACGTAAAAGTATCTTTTATTAGTCTCTGTAATTGTTGTCTTAGAGGGTTATTGCCTTCATCTGCTAACCTGGGCTTAGTCCTGAAAGCTTCTAGCCTTGGTACAATCTAATCTAGGCCTCTGAGACTTGTTGCAGAATAAGCTCACCATTTCTTGTTCTTCCTGAACATTGGCTGGGTGGTTCAACTCAGCTGTTCTGGCTCAAACTCCTTTCCAAACTTAGTGATTTGATCTTGCTTTTCTTTCAGCCTCTGAATTACTCTGTTTGCACTCAAAACTCACTCTGGCAATCTTTTCTAATCTTCTGGCTCCTGCTCATTCTCTTGTTCATTCCATCTTTACCTGTGTCTAGCTTGTTCTATCTTCAATCTCTCTCTGTAAAGCTCTCCTGGTAACACTGCCTCCATCTCCCTCTCTGTGCTGCTCTATTCTCCCTCTTAACTCTACTGCACAGTCTCCACAAACTCTACTGCAATCCTGGACTGTATTCTCTTCTTCCTCTACTGTCTGTCTTTTCCATAAGTATCTTCCCTTTCCTTTCTCTTCTTCTGAGAGTTGGGAATATCCTATTTTGTCAAATCTTTCTCTGATTAGTCACTTTGTTTGCCACTCAATTAGACAACATTTTTCAAACATGGGTGCTTCTTTCTACAAACTAACTTTACCTTCACTGTTTTAAAGTAAAGGAAAGTACAAAGGGCATGTCTGCAGTCTAGTCAGAGGGGTTAAAGCTATGTGCTAATGGCCATGCCACATCGTAACTAGAAACAGGTTCAAATATCTAATATCCTATAACATTGGAATTCTAGTGTCTTGATTCTCTGCCAAGCATCTTTTCATCAGTATGCTGTGCCAAGTTTTCATCACAGATGGCAGTTCCTGTCCTGACAGATCTTTTGTTTGCACAGCTCATAGCTCTGACCTTCCTTTCCTGCCCACATCCATACAACACTCACAAATATCAGCCTGGGGAAGATGATTATTAAAACATATTGCATATCATTTCATTCATTCACCTGACTAGAGGGTAATAACCAGAGTGTAAAAAGAGGTTATCAATGGCTATTCCTGAAATCTCTTCACAGGGAATGTGAGGCCAAACGTTTATCCTTCTGAGCATTGTAGGGACTCGGAGCGTGTGGTAGGCGGACCAACAGCTCATCAGACTTGAAATCTCATGCCTACAATGGCCCCACTGTTCATTAATGAGGAAGTCAGTCTAGGTACCAGAAGCAGCCGACCCTCCACCAGAAAGCTCATCCCACAAAGCCTTTGCTCAAAGGCTGTTCCAAGTGCTAACCAGAGCTGTGTGCACACGGCTCAGCTACTGCTTTAGTAGCTTACAATGTGACGATGACCCCAAGTGGAGGGATCCGTAACTTTAAATGCCCCCCCAGGTTTACAAGACTTACCTTGAAGAAAGGGAGCATGCACTATAACTTTTATATTGAACATATTTTAAGAATATATTACTTAAAGTGAGTTAAATAAGAATAAAATTAATTTAGTCTGTTTCTTTGAACTGTTTAAAACTATGGCTATTGGACATTATAAATGGCTTATGTGGCAAATCTAGTATGTTACTCATTTCATTTTGATGGGACACTGGTATATTGCAGATTAAATGATGTTATAAATGATACATTGACTTATTCTTACAAAGTCATATACAAGATTGTTGGTATAAATTTTAAAGGCCTTTGAAGAGCTAAAGGTGATATACAATTGGTGTGATATATACATATGTATGTGTATATGTATATGATAAACACAAACTACATATATACATATATATGCATATACTTAATACATATATATATATATATTTATATATATACATGTATTATATATATACATACAGATACTTAATTATAGAATAAGACAATTTTATAGCCTGGGCATTTTGTCTTCACTGTCATCCATAAGAAATATGATTGCATGATGTCCTACTCCATAAGAACTGTTAATACTGAAAACAGCATCATAAAGAAAATAATGCATGCTAACTATTAAGAGTTTATGAATAACCTCAAAACTAAAGAGTGTTTTATTATAGGTTTTTTACTAATGAACTACATGTTTGTTATGAATACAGTTCAGAAGATTTAAGGACACAAATTGGCATCTATTTGACTAAGCCATCAGGAAAACGCTTGGATATATACAGTAAATGTTACGTAAGTATGCTCAGAAATTGTAGGAATTCACAATTGTGGGAATTACAGTGAAACTTTTTAGCTCATGTTGGAATAAGTGTTCTTAGTGCATCGTAAGGACAGAGTCACTATGGGCACTGTGTTCTTGACCAATAATTTAAATGCATAGACAATTTTATAGCATTCAAAGAAATATCCTGAAGATTGGCGGGGTATGTATTAAATATGTTTTAAATTTTCACTGTACAGAATAACATGACTCAGTCTGTCAGGAATTCAAGCTATGTAAGCCCAATTCTTCCTGTGTGTGAGATTGGTTCAGCAGTCACACTTGGCAATTTTCTTGAGGGTTGATGACATAAAACATATTAGATTTTCTATATTAGTATGGTCATTTCTAGACTCTTCTGTTTTGTCTATAATTTGTTCTCTTATGGCTCTAAAAGCAATGCAGACCAAAATGGATTCCTCTTTGGTATTTTAATAAAGAATCTAGATATTAAACTATAAATACTGAACTGAGCAAAGTAAAAAGTCATGTTGTGCCATGAGTCCAGTGTCTAGGAATGTGGAAAGATTACAGAAACCTGATACTCACATTTTCATTACTAGTAGTGTGTTGTTGTTGTTGTTGTCGTCATTGTTTAAAGAGATAGTTTTCCTGAAATCTCCTTTAAGGACTCAGTTCTTCTCAGTGACATATAAAATAGAGAATACTGAGCAGGACTCTTCAGGTGGTTTGTGTTTTCTAAAACTGAATGAGCATGGTGACCTAACATTTAGCATCTTATTCTCCCAAGCAGGAAGATGAGGCATATGATAGTCAATGTGGTCAGATTGTACAACACTCTATGAAAAGAGGCAGTGAAGTGGACAGTCTGGTGTTCAAAGTCATTTTTGTGTGCTTACAGTACTGGGAACCATTTTCAAGATAAATAAAATAAAACAAAATAAAATAAAAACCTAACCAATTACTTTATGTCAGTTTGTTAATTTACTCAATGAGTGCCTTCCTGACTGTTACAACAGCCATGTCAAAGAATTCCAACTAAGACTTTTATTTGGGACCAGGAATTTTAGCTGAGTCTTTATCAAAGAATATCAAATATAATATCAAAACAATATCAAATACACCCCATCTTAAATTCAGAGAGCCTCCCTCATATACCAGGACCCATAGGAAAATGCTGAAAGGGAAAAGGGTTTAACAGAACTGGCCAAGCATCCATCCCAAGAAGACTCACTAGCAAAAATGTAGGCTTCTAATAGGAAAGGCTAGAGTTTCAGAACTAGGACCTGGGGCTATTCCCTAATTTTTTCCAAGACAATATATCTGGGCCAAGGCTAGAAGAGTTTTTTCCTAAACAAATGGATCAATTATAAAGACCAGAGGTATCAAAACCACCTTCCTCCAGGATGCCCTCCTTTGGGAATCATGGAGCAATCTAATGTTGAGTGCCATTGGGTCCTGCATGAAGGGTAATCAAGAGAAGGCTGAGCTAAGAGAGGACACAACAGGGAAGGTGCCTGTGGGACTTTGATATGACATGCTAAATGCATAGGAGATTCACATGGGTCAAACCGTAACACAGAATGGGGCTCATTTGCAGCCACATGCCTGGAGTGAATTTCAGCAATAAGAGTGCAGAGTAGGAGTGGGCAGGACAGTGAAGTGGCTGACCCTGAACCATAGCTGACAAGCCAGGGCAGTGTGGGTCTCTGAATCACCTCCGCAGGGCAGCTGGTATTTCTGTGTTAGCCTCAATGAGGACTCTGACGAGTGTAAAAACCAGCAAATAGGGCCCTCCCCTCCCCTTGGCAAAAGAGCACCTCCTGTCCCTTACTCTTCTATGTCACACCCTGAGCTATAAAAAAGGGGACAAATATGTGAAACTTCCTGCAGTGCCTGGAGTTACAGAGACATGACTAGCAAGGGGAAAGGCAGGAAGATAGGACAGAAGAGAATAAAATCAGAAACTCAGCATTTAAAATAAATAAAATGGCTTTCCACCAAGTTGATAAAAACATAAATAAAAGTTCACACATTTAAGTCATGATATTATTGGATCTAGAGCTAGTGGACAATTAAGAACAAGAGCAACTTGGGGATTAGAGTAGAAAATTAAACCAACTTAGTCCTTGAACTTCAGTAAATAAATAAAACTCTTTAATTAACACTGCATTGGTTATATTAATAGATTTGGGGTTTTATGAAGGATGTCTAAAAGGTGTGATAAGAACATGTCTCTGGAGGTTTGCCTGTAGTCTGTAGGATGGGGTTGGTGGTGGTTGAACAGTGATTGTAAACCAGAGGCAAGAACAAGCAAACACAGACTAGCACTCAGATTCAGCAATGGCCCTGGTTGTGGATCTTCCCTAACTGGGAAGAACTTTCTGGAAACATTGCTAAAGCACAAACTGCTCATGTCATCTGAGAAGCCACCATCACTAGACTAGAAAGTCTGAGATGGGTTCAAGGTAGAAGACGAAAGCCAATGGCGAGGATTGCATTCGTCCATGGAAGTCTTTCATCTTGCTACCTCTGAGAAGTTTTTGGGAGAAATGAAAGAGAGGAACACCCCTACCCTGTGCTTTCTTCTCCTTCCGCACTAGCAGGTGCTCTGAGAACTGGCAAGCTGCTCAGTCAGCTTTCACTTTGGTGTGTGCTTTCGAAATGTTCCCTTGGTACATTTGGTACGTCGCCAAGTGGCTGCTTTCAATAAGAAATGAATAGCACATAGCCCCGTGCTCCTCCCATTCAGTGGAAGAAGGCTGTCAGGCTCCTGAAACATTTCTAAATAGACCTTCAGTTGCTTCCTCTACACTCACTCTACTCCTCTCTGAGGGAAGAGGCCTCAGGGATTCTTCTCGCAGGGCTGTCTCTTCAAATCCTGCCACCTCCAGCTCAGGCTTTGTCTACTCAGAAAACATGAGTACTCCTCGTACTCTCTTGCTCTTTGAACATCTCCAGGTTAGAGATGCAATGCTTCATGTGTGTCAGGCAAACCTCAGTGGGTGTTCAGCCCTACAAGTAGTAGCCTGCTGCTTGACCTGTGTCCTAGCATTTTAATGGCAGAAAGCAAGAGGAAGCAACACTCTGCCCTGACTAGTGCTCTGCTGTTTTCCTATGATATTGTAGCTCACGTGTGTAATTTCCCTAGCCTCCAGGAGTCCCAAGTGCCTACTTACAGTTGCAATTCAGCTACCTGCAGGACAATGTTCCTACTCATCTCTCAACATCTAAAGTAAATTCAAAACTCTTTTGAGAATGGATTATTACAGAAGAAAAAAAGATGATTTCTATTCAAGTCAGCAACAAAAGATGGGTGAGTCCTCACATAGTCACACTTTTCTAACTTAATTGGTTTTTTTTTTTTTTTTCAGCTAGCAGGCAGGCAGGAAGTCAGAGAAAATGAAAACCATTAACTTACAAATGACCTGTGTACCTTCGGAAATATAGGAAGCACCTACCGCAACTTCTGGCGGGGGATCCTTGTGTTCCGGAAGGACACTGGTTCGAATCTATGGAGAAAAACAAACATGTCCTATGTGACTTCCGGAAAGAAAGTTGGGAAGAAGTTTCACACAAGTTCTGGCCTTCTGCTTTCTTCACCTGATATCAATTCAAACGTTTGAGTTAATCATCAATGAAAAGAACTGCCCTCCGTATCCACTGCAGTGCAATAAAGCTCTTGTTACAATTCTAGAGCTTCCTGACTTTCCCAATAGGCAGGGCTGCTTGGTCCTCACCCATCTTCTTGTCAGAAGCAGACATCTGGACTTAAGTGAGTCACCTTTTATCTCCTCAAAACCCAACGTATAGTCAGTATTGCAATGGAATGACAGAATTGGTATAGAGAAAGTAATTTCATGAATGCTGGATAACTACTCTCTGAATGAGAGCTAACACCCAGCCTCCTTATAGGAGAGTCCATTCCTGGGAAAACTCTGGGCAATGTGATAGGACAGCGACATCTGAATTAATTTGAAAAGTAAGTTTCACTTGATGGTGACAGGGTCAGAAATAAGTCACCAGGAGCAGCTTGTCACATGAACACTCTGAAGGCACGTGAATGCTTTGAGTAATTAGATATGTACATTTTACTGATGGATGATTATCTACCCTTGTTTCCCACTAGAGTCACGGGAGCATTTTCAAACTATTTGTGCTCAACCTTGTCACTGGATTTTTCTGGATTTAATATGTAGCTGCTGAGCATAGTTCTCCTAAAAATAAAATGTTCCAAATGAGAAAGAGGGAGAAAGATTATTTTCTCACATAAGAGAAAAGGCAGCAAGACCAAGCAAGACTGGCATAACAGACTTTGAAATAACGATAAGGTGGAATAGTTAAATGAATACAGAGAAATATCAAACTGTGACTTGTTTAATTGGAGAGCAAGTGTTGGCAGGGAGGGATGGGATAAATGAACAGATTGGAAGCAAGCTAAGGAAAAACCTTCCGTGAGGTCATTCTAGCACAACCTCTTTAGAAGCACAGCCCTGTGAGTCCTGGGGCTTCTGATATGCCTGTGTATAACAGGGCAATGGTCCCAGAGGACGGGATGGTTACAATATCCCTAGCAGTGTCAAAGGGCTTCATGAAGCTTCTAGGTCCTGCTGGTCTTTAACAGCTTCCATCTCTGGATAAAGTCATGAGGTATGGCAGAGCATACCTTTTGATTCCCAGCTTGAGGCTCTTTATCTCTTATGACAGAACCAGTTCTACCACTTGCACGATTTGTCATTATACCAGCAAATTATTTACCAGTACACAAAATAAATGACAGGAAAAAATCCTAACAGATTGGGTAAAAGAGTTAGTAGACTCCGCTCAGAATACATGGTGGAAGACTCCTTTGCTAAGAGTTTGGTGGCTTGTGGACCGCACAATTGTTGCTATTGAGTTCACTATTCAGTTTCATTATCTGAGAGCTATTAGCTACCCTCAGAAGATAGGCAAAGTGTATAAATATTGAGCTGTTAGGGACTATTGCAAGCACATACATACATACATACATACACACATAGGCACACAAACATGCATTTCTTATATGAAATTGTTCATAAGTATAACCTCTGTTTTTCTCTTCATAGTTAAAGGAATATATATATTTACATATATATCATATTTATTTATATATATATATCATATATATTTTTACATATATACATATATAGCCAGCAACATATCTGTAATATGTAATGTAGTATAATACATGTAAAATGTCTGTAATAAGGAAGTGTCTCAGGACTCCTTTCACTAAGGTGTGACTCCCTAACTCAAACCGACCAACATAGCATAGATCAAGAATAGCTGCTATGCCCACAGTGGGGGGGTCCTCAAGAGGGCACAGTATGCCTTCTTAGTTGTCTCTTTCTTCTAATGGCCAATGGTCAAGTGACCCAATTATCTGGTATTAGACAATTAGTCTACTTGGTTTGTAATTGAATATATTAATATATTCAATTATTCAATATATGAATATATTAATATATATCAGTCTATACTAATATATGATATTAATATTCACATATGTACAACCCATATACACATACATAGATGCTCTTTGCATTCTTTTTAAAATACCAACTACCAAAAACATTCCTAAAAGGGATGTACTTTTATTTTAAAAATAAAATAAAAAGCGACAGAAATTGGTGATGTTCAATGTGAGTAGGATTGCATGAAATAATTGATTTAGGTTATATGTATGTGCATACGGAGAGAGACAAAGTTAGAATAATGTAACAATTCCAGCATGGCCCATTAAACTCCTATATTCATGTGATTTTTATTATTCCTTATAAATATAAATAAGCGAGAGAAGAAAGAAAATTCTATATGCCATGTACATAAAAAATGAAAGATATCATGGGTTACTTTGCTAATATTCTGTGTATGTGTGTTTCTATGTGTGAAGGGGAAAGAGAAAGGGAAAAAGACAGAGAAAAGGAACTTTATATTTACTTTGAGCAATAAAAGGTTAAGTACAGATTTGTATAATTTTAAAAACATTTGAGTCTATACAGTTGATGTCATGGTGCAGTTTTTTCCTACATCAGTATATCTTACTGCATATCAACACTGCCATGTGGAGAACAGTGGTTTGCCAGTGAATAGGGCCCTGGTCTTCTTTTGGGGGTTTTAGTGCTTAGTGGCTAGGACAAATATAAACCATCCAAGTACAATATAGTAAGTGCTACAATAGACATGTGAGCATTTGCTCTTGACATTTAGACAGGAGACTAACAACTCAGCCTGTGGCTACCAGGGCGGGCTGCAGAGAAAAGGTGCTCAGGGCCATGAAAGATGAGTAGGAGTTTTCAGCAAAGAAGAGTACCGTGAAGCGTAAAGGGTGTAAGGTAATAAGTGTGCACCACATGGCTGCTAATGTCCAACTGCCTTCGTGAACTGTGTGCTCCTGAGGATACTTCAGGGAACTTGCAAGGAAGTGAGTAGAGTTCAATAGGTTTGGAGAAGTAGGTAGGGCCAAAAAAAAAAAAATTACGAGGCTGTGATGTTATATAATTGGCACTTTTCTTTATATACTTCTCTAGGCAACAGAACATCAGGGATGGCTATTGGGGTGAGCACTTGAATTATCCCAGGGCCTTCTGAGAGCTCTCAGCCGCTGTTTTTCTGTCTTGGTGTTGGCTTTTTTAATGAGATTAGTTTAAGTCATTGTATTGTCATCCTTTGCAGGCTTTGGAGCAGTTTGGGGCTAGAAGGGGGAGGTAAGAAGTGAGAGCAGAGCTAAGGGGGGTGAAATAAATGAGCGTAAAGGATTATAGCAAGAGGGAGATAGAAGGAAGGCAGAGGAACTGAGAACAACCGAGAATGCTAGAGAGGCATGCCACTGCAGTGGAAGGAGCCATGGCTGTTACTGCAGTATGTTCTAGTTCCTCACCATGGCACGTCTTCTGAGAATTAATGGCCTTTCTTGAGAATTCATTTTTGGTCTTATTCACATTTTTTTCCTACGAGGTGCCTTCAATGTGCCTCTCCAAGAATTTTCCCCAAACACACAAATGTTCACACAACTGTACAGTCAAAGCTCTTCCAACTAGCAAATAAATCAAGGTGGACCAGGTGGTAGGTGTGACCAGATGTATGCCCACACTGTGAGAGACATCTTGCTTGTCCCCTAAGTTCATATGAAGCAAATTCGCCCTCCTGTCTCTTTTCTTTAAACCCCTATCAATCCCAAAAGTTCAAGATTCATGTATGTTAACTTTGAGATGATAAACACATGTAGTTTATTTGATACGATAACCATATGCTAGCAGGTAGTGAGTAACCTTAACTCATCAACTCCCTGCAGACTTCTCTGCTAACATTTGAATCTCTACTATATGGCTGCAGTAGGGGAATATAGAATATTTAAGCTCACATCCTCAGAGGAAAATTCCTGAAGCTAGTGAATCTTACTATACAGAACATGGATGCTTCTGTCCCATGAGAGAAGACTACTGCAGTTTCCCTGGCGACTGACTAAGACTGTGGCAAAGCCGTCCGCTGGAGATCTAGAGCCAGCCAAGGAGAAGGTCAAGATATACAGGATCTGTGTCCCTAGCTGCATTTTCCAGAGCTCACATAGGTCCATTTCTGTATTCGTAAGAAAAATGGAGCCAACTCCTCTAGATAGATATAGATGGGATGGGGAGGAAAGTTGGGGATCATCAAGAGGAATACCCACGAAAGAGCATACATACATCCTCCACCCACCAACAATATGGTCCAACCTGGCAACATATTTGGAAGTGAATTTGATATAGAATCAGTCTGTTTCATAACATAAATGTTACCCCAGACCCCTGTTGATATCAGTAGTGAATCCCTGATGTTGAAATGTGAAACTATGATAGAGAAAAATTTCTACCTCCTCCTGTGGTATGACTATCCCTGTAAGGAAGTATTTCAGGACTCAGGTGTGACCCCCCTAACTCAACCCCACCAACAGCATCATATGTCAGGAATATCTGTTGCATCTACTGGAAGGGGGGTTCTCAAGAGGGTATGGTATGCCTGTAGACATAGAGAGCCAAGTCTCCAAATAGCCACCTGAGAGAAAGTCATCAGGCTAATGGCCAGTGACCAGGGTGTCCCTATAATAACTTCATAGAACTTTGTACAGGTGTGTTACAAGCCTAACTCATCAGAATGTCGGGCATTGACTTATTTGCAGTTCTAGCAGATCTCCAGGTGCAGGACAACTGGTTCCCCAGGCGGATATCACAAGCCTGTGGTCCAAGGGCAAGCTGCCTATGTCGCCATTCAGAGGCTCCGCTAGGACAGATATGTTCCCTAATCACCCACAGGCTGTATGTCGAATTGAATATCCTACACAGCTGTAGAACAGAGATCTTCATTTTCTGGAAGGCTGTCAGCTGAGACAAATGAAACCCCAGAGGCCTCACATTTGTGCTTCTTGCTGTATGGACTCCTCCATGGTCAAATAAAGCACTAGAAAAGTCTTCGTATTATCATTTCTTTATCATGAAAACACTGATAAATTTTCTCCTTTTGAAATATATAATATCTAAGTGCTA
>JADRCC010525046.1:0-13044 GCA_019843855.1 Hylomyscus alleni
TCTGGTCCCTGTATTGAGAATTTCTTCTTGGTAATCTTGTGGCTTTTGGTTCTCTAATTTCCTTTGTTTTGTTCCATATTGTTATTATTATTTTACTGAGGTTATATTATACTTTTTATTATTTTCAAGAGGGAATTTGTAGTTGCTTATTGAAGCATGTTTATGATGACTGGTGTGTGTGTGTGTGTGTGTGTGTGTGCGTGTGCGTGTGCGTGTGCGTGCGTGCGTGCGTGTGTGTGTGTGTGTGTGTGTGTGTGTGTGTGTGTGTGTGTGTGAAGACCAGAGATCAATGCTGGGTATCTATGACTATGTGAATCCTTACTAGGCGATCAATTGTTCTCCACCTTGTCTTCTGGCTTAGAACTCATCAAGTAAGCTAGGTTGACTGAGCAGTGAGCTCCAGAGACCCGCCTAGTTTGACCTCCTCAGCGTTGGGATTGAATGAGAACCTGGCTTTTGGGGTGACTGTTGGGGATCAAGCCCACGTCCCTGTGCTTGTGCTCTTTACCGACGGAGCCATCTTCTCGTCCCGTGGCTGCTTTGAAGTCCTCCATAATTTTCACCTCTGACCCATTTGCAAACTGACGCCTGTTGATTGTTTGTTTTGTCTTCTTTTGATCAAGCTATAACTCCTCCAGACCTTGACAAGACACATGTTTTCATATCCCATTTTGGACATGTTGCGTTTTGAATAGTGAGATTCGGATTTCACTTTGTTTTTACTCTGGGCATTCTTCTTGCCGATGTCCATGCCTTAGCATACAAGTTAGATAGAGCATGGACAGTGTGTCTACTCTGCTTCTTGCTGGGCCCTGCCCTTACAGAAGTGCCATAGTGACTCCTGAAACTTCAGGGCAGACTGATGAGTAGCAGGCGGCTCCCTTCTTGGCCCTGTTGATAGTTCTTCAATGGCGGTGGGGCCAGGACTTGCTTCATCTCATTGTATCTGACCCAGGTCTAGGAGGAACAGAGATCTGAAGTTCACTGTTAGGTTGTTGCAGAGCAGAGGATAGCAGATGCGTGGCTTCCTAGTAGACCCTGATGATATCACCTTAGGATGCTTTGTCCAGAGATTGTGTGTATTGCATGTGTGCATATATGTTATGTGAGTGTATGTGTGGGAAGTTACACATATACATACATGTACATGTATGTGTATGCATGTATACACATGTGCATTGTAGAAGTATATGTGTGCATATGTGTATTGCATGTGCACATATGTATGTGTGCATGTATGTGTGTGCATGTATGTTATATGAGTATGTGCATGTGTGTTATGTAAGTATATATGTGTACATGTGTAATTGTATGCGTGTTAAGTGTGCATATGCACATATTCACATGTGTGCATGAGTATATATGCATGTATGTTGTATGTGTGTAAATATGCACATGTGTACATGTATATGTATATATGCATATAGGTGTGTGATATGTAAGTGCATACATGCACATGTGTATGTGTGTGTTGTATGTGTGCATGTGCACATAGGCATGTGTGTGCATGTGTGTACATGTATGTGTGGTATGTGAGTGTGAGCATGTGGTGCAAAGATGTGCAGTGTATGTGACAATCAGAGGACAACCTTATATGTCATTCTTTAGCCACCTTCCACCCTTTTGTTTGAGACAGTATCTCTTGTTGGCTCAGAACTGCACCGTGTAGGCCACTGGCTTCCAGGGACCTGTCTGTCTCTGTTGTAAGAAACTTCTTATCAGAAGTCTTTATTCTGACAAACCTGTCAAAGACTCTTGTATAAGTGCCTGCTTGTCCAACCCCTGGATACTCCCAAGATTTGACTCTGTCTCACTCTCTCCTTTCTTGGTGATGGTGAGTTAGCCAGTTCATCAGATTATGAGGTTGAGCTTCTACGCATGGAATAGGACACAGTTACCAGCTGTGTTAGAATAAAACCTCAGTGAAATTTCCACCCCTGTCTGCTTGCCAGCCTCTTTGGGTCTTGGCATGAGAAGCAGTCTCATCTCAGAAAAGAAATTGCTTAGCCTCAGGGTCATATTTTGCTTTCTTTGCAACACACTGAGAATATTCCATTCCAAGCCCCCTCCCCTCCCATTCACTGGGACTACAGACATGTGTCTGTGTACCTGATTGTCTACATGGGTTCTAGGGATCCAGGCTTAGCAAGGCCAGCCTTCTTACTGACTGATCCCTCTTTGCAGCCCCAAGAGTTTTCTCCTGTTGTGTGTGAGAGAGGGCTTGGGCGGAGTGGGCTACTCTATCTTGTCCGGAGCAGAACTTCCTACCTTTACTTCTTATCTTCAAATAGGTGCAATAACAATTTACACCACAGAACTGATTTACAAATAAACTGAGATCTTTATATGAATGGAAGTACACTGGAAATGTTATGCTCATATGATGATGAAGATGATGATGACGATGGTGGTGGTGGTGATAATAATGCAATAGCAACAACAACAACAATGGTTGTTACTTCCAAGACTGACATCTAGCAAGACAAGCTTGGGAGGAAAGGGATAAAAGTGGCATTGTGCCTCCACAGTCATCAATCAATTTAATATTGGTGAAAACTAACTTGACATAGGGGTCAGTTCTCTGTTGCCTCTTTCTCCATTTCTTTTGAGTCTGTGGTGGCCTTTCTCTTGACAAGCAGTAACCCTGGAGGGAAGCTAGAGGAAGACAGAGATTAGGTTCATGGCAAGGAGAGAGCAATAAAGCATCTTTAAAGAGCTCAATAAACCAAGATAATTGAATGTAGTAAGGACTGTAGTGAGGTGGGGAACCGGGCAGTGTCTACTGTCCCATTCCTAGGAAAGCAATCGCGAATGAAAAAGATGCTGGCCTGGGAGACAGAGGATGAGTTGAAGGGGACCCTAATGTTGATCGGGAAAGCTTCCAGGATGGAGTCTCCACTCTGACTCAGCAGTGGGCATAGGGCACAGGTTAATATTGGAGCGTTCAAATTCCTAATCAAGATGCTGAGTCTGGGTGAGGGAGGTTGTTCAGTAGGAAAAGAGCGTGCTGTGCAAGCAGGATCCCCAACAACAATGTAAAAACTGAGCACAACAGAGCAGCTGTAACCCCAGCACTGGTGGCTGTGTGACAGGTGGATTCTGGGGGCACCATGGCCAGTCAGACTAGCCTAACTGATGCATTCCAGGTTGAGTGACAGACCCTGTTTCAAAATATAATGTGGAGAAGGATTGAGGACAGTACTCTAACCTCCATATGTTCATACACAGGTGAGCACATATGTGTACTCTCACATACACATACATACATGCACATATCACACACATGCACACAATGCACTCACATATAGGCACACATACATACACATGCATATGCACACATGCCATCATACATGCACATATTGCACATACATACACACCAACACACAGACATGTACACCCACCCACCCATACATACATATACACACATTCCATCATACATGCACACATGTACATACATGTATACATATACACACATGAAGTCATACATCAATACATGTACAAACATGTACACACAATACATATACATGCACACACGTACATACACATACACAGACGCCATGGTCTTGGATGTCATTTATCCCTCTACAGGCAGGGAAAGAGTCTGAAGGTGGGCATGGGTAAGTCAAGTGATCTCATAAGCCTCAGTTTCTCCTCTTGTCAGAATCTGCAACTTCCACCAGGTTATTGGAGGGTAGGCAGTAAGTGAGGGTGTGGGTTATTCTGCCCTCCCATAACTACCCAGATAGAGTCAATACTATAGACAGTGGGCCTCAGCTCCGATCAGTAAGAACTGTGCTCTAGCTGAGGGTGTTCCTGCTTCAAGAGCTTGTGTTCCCTGGCATCATCATTTCCTCCATGTAGGGGCATACATGGGAAGTACAAGTCAAAGTGCCCTTCTCCACCTCGCCCCAATGCCCTCTTCATTTCATCCTCCTGGCTCCTCTTCTCTCTTCCCCAGTGATCTCCCTAACTGGAGCAGGCTTCTGCACATCTACTCTTCGGGGCTGGCAGTAAGGGCATTCCGTGCTGGTGGTGGGGTGAGAGAGGAGCTTAGGAGCAGGTCCTGTGTCCCACCACCTTCTCCCCACTCTCTGTCCAGGGGAAGCTAGATTTTAGAGAAGCTCAGTATGCCCCACAGAACTGTAGCTCAGAAGCTAGGAGCAATATCTGAGCTGTTCATGGATGTGCCACACCTGCCCACTCTATTCCCACTACAATGCTGTGGGGGAGCCAGCTCCTACCAGTTTAGGTGAGCTAATGAAGCCTTAGGTTCCATCCTCAGTACTGTAAACAAAACACAAAGTTCATTTACAGACTTGAATGCTGGCCCAGATGGAGCCCGACCCCCAAGCCATAACTTACTGATGTGTCAGAGGGACCAGAGGAAGGTCTAGTGTAAAACAGACCAGGAGCAGAACTCTCATGGGTGGTCCTTGCCTGGCCTCTCTTCCCAGTGCTTTTCTCTTGTTAAGTGAGGTGCTTGCATATGTATGTGTGTGTGCACATATGCGTGAACATGTAAATGGGTGTGTGCATGTAAACATGCAAATGTGAGTACATGCATGCATGCATGTGTATGTCTGTGTCACTGTGTGTATGTGTGTGTATGTGTATGTATATGCATATGTATGTGTGTATCTCTGTGTGTGTGTGTGTGTGTGTGTGTGTGTGTAGCCATAGGTTGGACTTTGTTCCTCTTTTGTTCTCTGCTTTATAAAAGAAGGGTTGCCCTCTTAGCCCCCCAGACTGACCAACAAGCTCCATGGATCCTCCTGTAGCCATCTCCTGTCCCCAGTGTTGGGTTATAGACAGCTACGGCCACACCCAGCTGTAATGTGGGAGTTGGAGATCCAAACGGGTCCTAATGTTTGCACAGCAAGAACTTTATTGCCTAAACCGTCTCTCCAGCCTTTCCTCCCCTCTCCCTCCCTCCCAGCTTTCTTCTCTTCCTCTCCCCCCTCCATCTTTTATCAGTTAGGATCTCAGCCCACGATGGCCTCGAACTCATGATTTTCCTGCTTCCGTCTCCTAGTGTTGGGATGACAGGTGCATTTCACCAGGATCAGCACCTTGCCAGTTTTCAGAGACAAGAGGACAGAGGGCAATTGGATCATGCATGGCCACTGGCATTGTGACTTGTGAGAGGGTCAGAAGGGAATGGGCTCCAGATGTCTTATTAACACTCAGTGGCTTACATAGCAGTTTGCAATAGCTAAACATACAGTCCAGGTGGTCAGGTGTGTGTGTGTGTGTGTGTGTGTGTGTGTGTGTGGTGTACTTATGTTTCTATGCATGAGGAGTTATACGTGTACGTGTTTACAGGTTAGAGGTCAATGCTGGGTGTCTTCCTCAGTTGCTCTTTAATTTATTTTTTCTAAACAGGGTCTCTCTCTCACTGAACCCAGAGCTCATTGATTCTGCTAGACTGGTTGGCCAGTGTGCTCCAGAGATCTGTACCCCATCCTGGCATTATAGACACAGCCCTGTACTTGGCTTTTATGTGGCTGCTGAGGATCTAAACTTGTGTTTAGATGTCAAGTCCTTTGCCTCAGAGACTCACGGGCAGCCAGTTCTGAAAGAGAGCCCAGTCTGAACTTGGAGTGTATATACATGTGTGTGTGTGTGAGAAGAGTATCCATTTGCATAGGAACATATCTTACTTGTGTGTAGGTTCAAATTAATAAAACACATTCCCCAATCCTGTGTAGGCAGAATTGGAGTTCTCCACACATCAGAGCTGGTCCGACAGGCTGCCAGTTTACAACCTCTGCTCTCTGGAAACCACCCAACAATACTGCATTTATTAAGTAATAATTCATCTGTTTCCCCATATTTTATTTATCAAAGACCTCTGTAACTGTCAAGCAGAAGTTCTTATCAGCAGGAACTGACCAGCAGACAAGTGTTACCTTCCAGCCCGATGATAAATCTCTGCCGACCAGGAAACCGTGACATTTTAATTAGCTAGAACATTCTTATCAGCAAGTCTGTCTGGGACACGCCATTTCACAGTGTTTGTGAACCCCTAATTGGGAATCCCTGACTCGGTCCTCACAGGCCACCTCAGTCATACAGGCCCTTCCTCGTTATTTTACCTTGGTGTCTGCCCTTGTATTATTCAACAGGCAGTAGTGCCATCAGAGCTGAACTCCTCAAATGCTGAATGTAGGGAAAGAAAAGAGGGTTTTTCATGCTGTAGCACTGGCAAAAAGTGTGTGCATGTGTGTGTGCGTGTGTGGGCATGTGGACATGCATTGATATGTGATGGATGTGGAGGCTACAGATCAATGTTGAATATCTTCCTCTATCACTCTCTACCCTAGTTTTTGAAGTAGTGTCTCTCACTGGACATGGAGCTCACTGTTTCAACTAGACTGGCTTGTCAGTCAGCCTCAAAGGTCCTCTTGTATCCTCTACATTGTTGGGGGATATATATATTTCACAGTTTCCAGGAGTGTCTAAACCTTTGACACTATAACACCATGCTGGTGTCCACAAAGCTCCCTGGTGAGAGCTGTACAACATACATATACACATACACATTCATATACACATATACATTCATACATAAACACATGCATACACATACACACACATACATATACATATATATACATGCATACACACATGCACACAAACACACATAAACTTACACACACATACACACATGCATACACATATACATACACACATGCATACACATACTCATATACATATACATACATGCACACATATGCACACAAACACACATGAACACACATACATATCCATATACACATATACAAAATGCACACATACACATATACATACACACGTACACATATACACACATATATGCACATATACATACATGCATACACATATATCTACACACATACATATATACATACAAATACATACACATATGCATATACATAAACACATACACATGCATACACACATACATATACATACTCACACACACATACACATATATTAATGTCAGATAAAGCATAGAACAGATGGAAAATTGTCTCCTATTCAGGGTCATGTTGAAACTTCAGTCTCCTGTAGTGAGGACTATAAGCACACAAAGACACGCAATTATCCTCTGTGTGATAGGTCGCTACAGGCAAAGATGATGTTTCAGAAAGCCGGGACTAAACAAAGTAAGCAACTGGGGCTTTTTCACAACTGGCTTGTGAACAGTCAGTTTTATCAGATTCAAAATTGAAGGGGTTTCTTGATCCCTGCTTGAATGAGGAACTAATGAGCTGCTTTTGTGTGCCAGTGACCAAGTGACCACATACTTGGGGACAACTCAAAGGAAAAAAGATTCATTTTGTTCACAGCTTGCAGGGGTGTCCAAACCTTTGACATTGTGACACAATGTTGTTGTCCACAAAGCTCCCTGGTGAGAGCTGTAAAATCGGATTCTCCTCTATTTTTTCAAATATATTTTTTGCATACAAATGTTTTGCATGTGTTATATAAACATGTATGTGTGTGCAGATGCACATACCTGTACCTATGTGTGCAGAAGCCAGTATCTTTCTCTCCTTCTCCACCATATTCCTTTGAAACAAGGTGTCTCGTGGGAGCCAAGGCTAAGGCATTGTCTAGCCACACCAACCCCTATCTCTGCTCCCTAAGTGCTGTGCTTTCAGGTGTGTGTAGCCACGCCCAGCTATTCACATGGGTGCTGGAGATTCGAACTCAGATTCTCACGCTTATGCAGCAAGTGCTCTTACCCACTGAGCCATCTCCCCAGCTTATCATGCTAATGTATTGAGTTACTATGGTTTTGAGATGTGGGCTAAATTTTGGACACACCTTGTTGGATAGCCCAGGCAATGATCACTTGGCTCTATGATGTCATGGAAACTGGAATGTGTTGTACCTCATGGCAGAGAGAAAGGAGAGAGAGAAAGAGACAGACAGAGACAGAGACAGAGACAGAGAGAGGGAGAGACAGACACACACACACACACAGAGAGAGAGAGAGACAGACAGACAGACAGACAGACAGACAGACAGACAGAGACAGAGAAACACACAGAGAGGGAGAATTTCCAAGGATCTACTCCAGTAGCTTATTTCCCTAGACTCTATATGTCACCATGTTTCTAGAACCCTCCAAGATAGTATTAGCATCAAGGATCAAACACTCAACATATGAGCCTATGAAAGGCATTTCAAATTTATATTCAAATTCTAGCAAGGAGTAAGTGTTCTGGAAATAATCCTCATGGATGCCATTGCTGCACTGTTTTTTTTTTGTTGTTGTTGTTTGTTTTTATCAGGTTGGCTTGGATTAGACTGCAGAGGTGAGGGCTGGGCTCTGGGCAGCCAATCAGATTCCCTGTAGGAGGGGCTGATGTGATCGCTCAGTGTTTGCCTTGCAAGCATGAGGACTGGAATTGATCCCCAGCATCCACTTTAGAAAGCTAGATGTGATGGTGCACACTTGCCTTGCAATCCCAGTGCTGAGGAGACAGAGACAGAAGCACCCCAAATTTGTCTCCTAGGAAGAGATTTCCCACACTTCTGCAAGCGTGATTCTTGCCCCTTTCCTGCTCCTTTGGAGTCAGGCCCTGCTCCTTCCCAGTGCAAGGGCTGGCACATCTCCGACCTCCTACGGACCTCTTAGCAAATAACCTTGTTCCTGTAATTGTCTGTGTGTCTCTACAGTGCATGGTAAGGTGACACAAAAACCTAGACGCTCCATTGCCTTCCCTCCAGACCCAAAGCATACTCAGGACAAGGTGGGTGGAGGGTGAGACAGGAGAATGGGGGAGCCACATCCACCAGGAGAGGGGAGACAGCCTGTACAGAACAAGACACATCACTCATCTCTCAGACTCCACATTTGACACACCTTCTCCAGGAAACAGGTGAGACTCTGTGTCTTAAGAACTGAGAAATCCCAGGAACACTCCCCAAACCCAAGAACCATAGCTATTGGGAGACCCCATGGAAGGGTCAAAATCACAGATTTTGCAAGCAAAAATTTAATTTTGAGGGAGCATTGACTGTGGGGGAGGCTGGGTCTTGAATGGGGAGGGGAAAGAAGGGTTTGCAAGTTGTCTCAGATTGTGGCAGGAATGAGGGTATTCTAAAAACTCTAAAAACGCTGTGCCCTCCCTTCAACCTCGATCACTGAACGATGCCCTCAAAGATCTGGAATTCCTCCTTCCCTCTAAGGATCTCAAAGGCCTGGGAGCCAGGCAGAGGAGAAATTTGCCTCCTAGGAAGAGATTTCTCACACTTCTGACCTGTCCTCAGACCACCTTGCAGGAGAGACTGGAGCTGAACAATGGTAGGGGTGGGGGTTGGGGGCAAAGCAGGGTCTGCTTTGATATTTAAGCCCAAGCTTCCTGTCAGAACTTGGGGGAGATGGGGTATCACTCTGTTCCTCTTCACAATTTGTCCACATTGAACAAAACTCCTCTCCCTGCTTTTCACTGTTGTTTTGTGTATTTGTTTGGCCTACGGAGGACTGGTGGGTGAGCTTAGGTTGTTAGAAGGGCTGGGGCCCAGGCTCTGTGGCTATGACCTCCTGTAACATCAGGAAAGCTACTTGGTAGGAATGGAAAACTCTCCAAGTGCCTCAAGGTTAGGCAAAAAATATTTTCTTTTATGGGACAAATAAACAAAGCTAGAGAGAACTGGGGAGGAAAGTCAGTCGGACAGGCACAGAGAAAGGAGAGGGCAGGCAGGAGGCCTCTTTGCCTGAGGCCAGTCAGTCCAGGTGAGGAGATCTGTAAGGAGCCGCTGTCCTGGCTCCCTCCACGGAGGGATTAATGAGCGTTTGGTTCCTCGTCATCCATGGAGACAAGCAGCTGCCCTCATTGCTTGTGAAGTAAACAATAGGAGTTTGGAAGGTCAGTGTGACCTTGTCCCTATACTGGAAGTTCTCAACCCGTGGGTTGAGACCCCCTTGGGGGCTGAACAACCCTTTCATGGGTTGAGAACTTAAAGCCATTGGAAAGCACAGATATTTATGTTACAGCAAAATTACATTTACGAGGTAGCAACAAAAATAATTTTATCATTGGGAGTCAGGGCAACGTGAAGAACTGCCTTGAAGGGTACCAGCATTAGGAAGGTTGACAAACATTGCCCTAGACAGACAAGGCTATCCAGGCAGACAGCCTCTGCTCTTCTGTAACCTGCCATACTCCTAACACCCAGGCAGCGCCTTCCCTATGGCAGACTCCGGCTAGGTACTGTTGAAATCCTAAAAAATGTCTCCATTAGGGGAATCCAGATGTAACAAGGAGACGGGGAGCTGAGTTTCCTGGATGAGAGAATTCACACTTATTTCCATTTTATAGTAACATAGTAGTTATTGTTTTCTAGATTATTCTTCGTATCACATCCACCACAAACTCTCCAGGTGTGACTCTGTCCTGAGCACTGTTTTAGATCAACGTCACACAGGTAATTTCATCCCTGCAACAGAAGCCCACAGAACTGAGTGGCTTGTTCCATCTTGCAGATGAGGAAAACGTGACACCCAGAGAAGTTGTTATACTGGCTGAGGCTGCAGAGCTGGGATTTTAGCCCCAGGAGTCTGGGCTGGGCCAGGATCTGGGCTGCGACACTCTCTACTCTCAGCAGCAGGGTGGCACATCGTGTCACCCACAGCTGATGGCTTCTCTCTGTGTAACAGGTGAAGCAGACACAGGACGTAGGTGGAGAGGCTGCTTCAGAAAGTAAGCAACTGGAGCTGGGTTTGCACGGACTTCCAAACGGTCCATGTTCAGCTGATGTGTCGGCTAGGGCTGCAGAGGTGGCTCACTAAACAAAATGTTTTGCATACAAACATGACAATCTGAGTTTGATCCCCATACACATGCCTGTAATTCCAGCACCGAGACAGACAGACACAGGAGGATCCCTGGAACTCTCAGGTCAGTCAACCTAACCTAATTGGTGAGCCTCAGGCCTCGGTAAGAGACGGCCAAATTAGGTGGATGGCCCCTGAAGAGTGACACCTAAGGGTGACCTCTGGCTTCACACATGTGCACTCATCTGCATACACGTCTGCACACGTGCACACATACGTGTGCTCACGCATATATGCATGCTGCCACACATGTACACACAGAGTAACTTGCTTTGAAAAAGGCAGATAGGTGTGTCTGTTTCCACGAATATTACTATAGGAAGGGCCACCAACCCCTGGGTCACCCCTAAGCCGTGAGCGGTCTCAGCATCAGCACTGGGAGCACAGGTCCCTTTAAGAAACTCTAGAAGTAAATGAACTTGAGATTTCATTAAGATAGCCATTGTGTAAGAAATCGGGACAGTCTGGCTGAACAGGTTTCCAGATTCAGGGTAGTTTATAGAGGCGCTTGCATTAAAATAAGATTAAGCCAAGTGTGGTGACACATACCTGCAATTCCTGCACTTGGAGGTAGAGGCAGGAAGACTGAGAATTTAAGAGCAGCCTTGGCTACAGAGCGATTTGGAGGCTAGCCTATATTAAAAAGAAAGTACAACCCCACCCCCACCCCCAATAACCAAAAACAAAGAATATTAGCAGACAAATGAACAACAACAGCACAAGCAATAACCAATCAACTAGTGTCCATCAGATCTCCCCTCTCTGCAAGCAAGCCTCCTCCCTTGAAGGCCCTGGGATCGGGTAGCACTGTGGTTTTACAGTTCATTCCAAAATGGATCAGGGCCAGTGTCGAAACTTAACCAGCAATGGAGCCCTACTGTGTGCAGGCTCTGGGAGCATGCCTTAAGCTGACACCATTTGCAATTCTCTTTCCTATCTTTTCCTTTTCCTCCCTTCCTTTTCTTTATTTTTCCTGGTTCTTGCTGAGTGACCCCCCATCAGCCCTGATCACAGACATGTACCTTCGCTCTCAGTCATCCATTCTGATAGCTGAGGTACATTATGGCTGAACTTTGAGCACTGCTGTGCGCTCCAGTTAGGTTAACCCTGCCTTCCCCCACCACAGTGCACTGCATAGCTGTACAGACTTTGCTATGTGGCAGCTTCCAGTGTAGGCTCAGGCTTCCTCCCCCAAAGCTGGATCTTGAGCTTTCTGCCTAGTAGGGCACTTGTGAGGGTGAATGAACTCAAGTAAACAAATAAGGTTGCTGGCCAGGTGGCACAGAGCTGTAATCTCAGCATTCCAGGGCCTAACCTGGAAAGACGGCAAGTGTGAGGCCAGCCTGGGCCACATTGGAAGACCATGTCTAAAAAAAAGTGTGTATGGGGATAAAAGCCACATATAAAACAACGACTAAATAAGTATTAGTTTAAAATACACAAAACAAGCCGGGCAGTGGTGGCACACGCCTTTAATCCCAGCACTTGGGAGGCATAGGCAGGCGGATTTCTGAGTTCGAGGCCAGCCTGGTCTACAGAGTGAGTTCCAGGACAGCCAGGGCTACACAGAGAAA
This sequence comes from Hylomyscus alleni, assembly GCA_019843855.1. Lineage (NCBI taxonomy): Eukaryota > Metazoa > Chordata > Mammalia > Rodentia > Muridae > Hylomyscus > Hylomyscus alleni. Next base: position 12,406 of record JADRCC010525046.1, read on the forward strand.
CCCTGTCTCAAAAAAAAAAAAAAAAAAAAAAAAAACCAAAAAATTAAAAAATAAAAAATAAAAAAATAAAAATAAAATACACAAAACAAAGCCAGATGGGATGCCACCGGCCTGTAATCCCAGCTACTCTAACCCCCGATGCGAGAAGATGATTATTCTGAGGGCAATCTAGAATATAGGGTAAGAAATACAGAGTACGTTCAAGGCCAGCCTGGGCTACTACTAAGACATTCTCTCAAAATACAAACGTGAAGGAGCATCTGGGACAGGATCCTTCTGGTGATGAGGCTGTTCCACAGCCTGCTGGGCACGGGTCCACCAGGAGAGAGCTGTTCTCCCAGGGGTGCTCTCACTCCCAGGCTCGGAGGTAAGATAGCCACTTTCTCTCCAGTAACTGCCTGGAGCAGGGCCTGTGAGGAGCACATGGGGCGCAGGAAAAATGGAACAGCTGGGACAGGATCCTTCAGGTCTACCATCTGCACCCAGAAGCTAAGGCTGTTCTACAACTCACTGTACACGGGTCCCGCCAGGAGAGAGCTGGTCTCCCAGGAGTGCTGACACAGGCTTACAGACCCACAGAATGGACAAGTTCCAGCCAGAGACAGCAAGATTATCTAACACCAGAGATAACCAGATGGC
>JADRCC010525052.1:0-15738 GCA_019843855.1 Hylomyscus alleni
ATGTGTAATGCTGAAGTATTTATGATAGAGAGACAAAGGAAGAGAAAAGAATGAGAAGGAAGAATGAAGGAAAGAAAAAAGAATGAGGAAAAGAAAGGAAGAAAAGGGAAGGAAAAAAAGAGAATCAGAATCATAGAATGGCAATAAAACACACTGCTCCAAATAGATAAATATTTGTGTGTTTGTGATGAACCCCATTCTATGTACTCTAGTGCTGATGTTACTTCTGAACAAATATTTCTGAAAAAGCTGAGAAGAGAGATAGGTCAGGTCTGATTTTTTGAAGGATGTTACTTGAATAATTGACAGGCTAAGGTAGAATCAAGCAATCTGAAATAAAGGAGAGATTTATTCTGCTTATAAAATGAGGAATTGATCATTTTAATGAAAAGGAAGAGTAAGATTTTTTTATTATGCATGTAATTGTATCTCTTAAAGTGCCATGTTATTTTGTGGATTTGGGGGTTTGTTTATCATTATTCCTGGTAACCTCCATTCCACATGAATTTTCTCCATTTCAACTATTAGCACATGGGCTACATTCTGAATTATGCTTAAGATTCACTTTGGCATTGCCTTACATAAAATCTATTTATCAGGATAAGATTGATATTATGAGTTAATAATAAGAATAGAAAATCAGTAAAGATAAAATTTACCATGCAAATATATTTTATACATACAGTTTGAATTAAAATTGAAGAAGAGATTATATATCAAAACTAACTTTTAGTGGACTTAAGAATTTATATGACAGTTAGTTCATCCTAAAATATTTTATATATGAAGTAAGTATTGAACCATATATAATTATGGTTAAGTTGTAAACCTGACAGAATCTAGTAGTAAATGGAAGATGAGTCACTAATGATGTATATAGGGAATTTTCTTGATTAATGATCTCAGAAGAGCTGCTCACTGTAGGTGACATCATTATATGGCTAAAATCATGGACTATGTAAATGGAGAAAAAGAATTGAACAGTGTGGTGCTTTGAATGAAAATGGCCTTCACAGGTTTATAGAGAGGGACACTATTAGGAAGTTTGACCTTGGAGGAAGTGAGTCACTTAGGATGGGCTTTTAGGTTTCAGATGCTTGAGCCAGTCCCAGTGTCTCTCTCTGTGTGCTACTTTCAATCTAGATGTAGAACTCTCAGCTACTTTTCCAGCACCAAGTCTGCCTATGTGAGGCCATCCTTCCTGCCATAACAAAAGTGGACTAAACCTTTGAACTGTAAACTGGCCCCATTTAAATGTTTTCCATTATTACAGTTACCAATAGTCATGATATCTCTTCACAACAACAGAATCCATCAACCAGACAGATGATAACATGCATTTATTCATTGCCCTCAGTTTAAAATTGTGGATGTGATATGTGAGTCTTCAAGTCCCTGCTACTTTGTTTTCTTTTTAACAATTATTTTATTTATTTACTTTCTAAGTGTTGCCCCCTTCCTGAGTACCAATTCCCCCTTCCTTTTGCCTCTAAGTGGGTGCTCCCTACCACAGGATCATACCCCTTCCCTGGAGCATCAAGTCTTTACAGGATTAGGCATATCCTCTCACACTGAAGCTTGGCAAGGAAGTCCTCCTCTAAATATGTGCCAGAGATCTAGAACCAGCCCATATATGCTCTTTGCTTAGTTGCTTAATCTCTCAGAACTCCCAGGGGTCTAGGTTATTTGACCCTGTTGTTCTTCCTATGGAGTTGGCATCCCATTCACCTTACTCAATCTTTCCCTGAACTCCACAAGGGTTCTCAACCTCAGTCAAATGGTTGGTTATAAGTATTTCATCTGTCTCAGTAAGCTACTGGTCGAGAATCTCAGAAGACAGCCATGCTTGACTCCTGTCGGCAAGTATAACATAGGAGCAGTAATAGTGTCAGGGTTTTGTGAATACCCATGGGATAGATTCCAAGTTGGGTCAGTCACTGAATAACCACTCCTTCCATCTCTGTTCCATTTTACTCCCTGCATTTCCTTTAGCAATGATTTTGGGTTAAAATTCTGAAGGATAGTTGATGTCCCATCCCTCTACTGTGAGCCCTGTCTATCTACTGGATGTGGGTTCTTAAGGATCTATCTCTGTACTCTTTAAGCATTTTGGCAAAGATCATTCACATTGGGTCTTGGAGATTCTCCCATCTTAGGTCTCTGGAACTATCTAAAGGTTTCTCACACACACAACTACAGAAGCTACAAATTTCCATTCATTTTCCTAGTCCTCTGGGCTTCTCTCCTGTCTATCCCCATACCTGATCCCTCCTCACTTTCCCATCTATCTTCTCTCCCCCACCCAGCTGCCTCCTTCCCTTTGCCTCCTGTGATTATTTTGTTCTCCTTTCTAAGTGGAATTGAAGAATCTTCACTTGGGCCTTCTTTCCTGTTAAACTTTTTATGGTCTTGGGTTTTATCATGGATATTCTATACTATTTTGCCAATATCCACTTATCAGTGTGTACATATCATGCATGTCCTTTTGAGTCTGGGTTACTTCAGTCAGAATGATATTTTCTAGTTCATCTGTTTGCATGCAAAAATGTAATCAACAGATTCAAAGCAATCCCCATAGAAATCCCAAAGCAATTCTTCATAGACATGGAAGGAAAAATTCTCAACTTCCTGTGGTAAAACAAAAAACTCAGGATAGCAGAAACAATTCTCAACAATAAAAGAATTTCTGAGGGAATCACCATCTCTGACCTCAAGCTGCTCTACAGAGAAATAATAATAAAGACAGCATGGTATTGATGTAGAAACAGACAGGTTGACCAATGGAATAGAATTCAAGACACTGAAATAAACTCACACAGCTATGATCACTTGATCTTGAACAAAAAATCCAAAACCATACAGTGGTAAAAAGAAAGAATCTTCAATAAATGATGCTGGTGTAGAAGAATGCAAATTGATCCATATTTATCACTTTGCACAAATCTCAAGTCCAATTATATCAAAGTAATACCAGATACACTGAATCAAAGAGAATAGAAAGTAGGGTTTTAGGCCTATTACTCAACAGGACCTACATTGCCTGAACAGACCACTGCCCTATAAGTAGCCTAAAATGCAGGTCATATACTCAAAAGATACTCTACCATACCATAAAGACACTTGCCCCAATATGTTCATAGCAGTCTTATTCATAATAGTCACAAATTGGAAGCAACACAGATGTCCCCTCAGCTGTAGAAAGGATGCAGAAAATGTGGTACATTTAGACAATGGAATACTATTCAGCTATTAAAGCCCCTGCTACTTTGACCTCCCAAACATAGTAGATTATTTCTTGAATTGAAAGTTAAAATATTTTTAAAAATTTTATTAATCTGTTGTGATTTTCACATCATGTACCCCAGTCCCATTCATCTCCCAGTCCCTTTGTATCTGCCCTACACACTTGCACTCTCCCCACTAAAAGGAAAACAATTCTCATTGTGAAGTCTTAGGGCATTACACAATATACCCTTTTGTCCACAAATCTTTACTTGCAAGTGTTCATTGAAATGAGTCATGGTTCTGGTTCAATGCCTCTGCTACATCCTCAATTCTGGACCCCTACTGGGGCTCCTCTCATATATCCTGTGTTCCTGTGTTGTAGACAAGGACTAAGGAATCTCCCCAAAGCCTGTGAGGACAAAGGTTTTCATCATAACAATCAGATGACAGACAAGGTAGTACTGTATTTATATCATCTCGGTGATTTTTGGGTTTGTATGGGTGTAATTATCTATTGTTGTGCTGTGGTTCTTCAAGCTTTTAAAAGATGGGCTATACATTTTATATTATCACATTTTCTGAACCTACAAGGACAAAGCATAAGAACTTATTATTTAATAGCACTAGATTATCAAACTGATGGGAGGAAGCATCATGATTATTAATTTTAATTGTCAGTGACAGAATCTACTATCACTAGGAGATGGATTTTGTACATGTGTGTGGGAGAGTTTCTTGCTTCACATGAACTGAAGTTGTAAGATGTAGTCACTTTGAGTGGCACCATTCCCTAATAGGGTTCCTACATGGTATAAATGAAGAATGGAAACTGGAGAGTAGCATGTAATTGTTCATTGCTCTCTTTTTCTAGTTGTAGGTTTGATGTGATCAGCTGCTTCAAACTCCTGCTGCCTTTACTTTTCCACCATCATAGCCTAGACTTCAAAGTAAAACTTTCAGTTGTTTTAGTAATAATAAATATAACTACAATATGAAAAGAAACTAAGATAATTGACAAATAACTTTTATTTTTAAAATGTGTGTAATACATGCATATGTAAGCATGGACATGTGTGTTGTATGCATGTTATATGCAGATGTGAATACCTGCCAGTATAGAGGTTACATGCAAATGTTGATTGTATTTTTATGTGGCTCTCCACATTATAGTTTGAGAGAGGAACTCATGCTAAACAAGGAGATAGTCATGTAGGCTATGTTTACTAGCTAGTAAGCTTCCATGTATTCCTTAATCTCAGTGTCCCCAGCTGAGATTAGAGTGGCATGCTACTGCACCTAAATTTTAATTGAGAACTGGGGATCAAACTGCCATCCTCACATTTGTGAGACAAGCACTTTACCCACCTAACTATTTCCTAAGACCTCCAAATAATTTCAATTTGTTTGTTTGGGGTACAAATATAATTTTATAATGAACAGTATTAATATATGCCAGATTTCATATTTACTCTTAAAATTAATACCAAGAAACTTTATTTTATTGTGACATAAATATCAAAGGAAAATATCTGCTTTATACACAACCACTTATTATGTTCATTTATATTCACTAATTGAATAATCACTTTTTATGTGTCATAAAATTGCTAAAATATACTTATAGATAATATATAGAGAAAAATAGGGCAAAACCATTTGTGTATAATAATTAGTAGCATATTGTCTATTCATTTTATTTATTAATATTTATATTATGGTAAACACACATTTCCATTAAGCATTTTTTTATTATTTTCATGTGAATATAAGGAATCAATCTGACTTCAAAAATCTTAGTGAAGTATATTATACTAACAAAAATTTGTCTTTGAAATGACCTATTATTAACATTCAGGTGATTAAAGTTTTTATCATAATATTTATAGAGAAGTAAATACCATTTTCCATACTATGTAAGAACCCTGACAGTAATTATATCAATATTAATAATAACAATACACATATTTTGCAAATTCAAGTAATGAATTAATGGAAATATATTAATTATCTCCTGCAATTCCATTTTATCCTAATCTTGAGCATGGGTCCTGTTTTTTCATTTGTTCAGTTAATTTTATTAATACATCCATATTGGATTCATATGTGAATTTAGAATTTCCTCATTTATTTTTCTCTGTTTACTGTTCCATATACTTTTCTTCATTCATATACCTTTATCCAAAGAGAAGATGTTTTTAACCATATTAAAAGTAACATCTTTTAATGAAATTGAGTCTTATTCATGTAGCATGCAAACAGAAAGTGGATAACTGATAAAATCATATATCTCACTGAATGCATTAAATTTGTAGAGTTTGATGCTAAGTGACAAGTAAAAAGTTCATTCTCAAAATAAAAATTTCTAAATTGAGATGTATTTAATTAGTAACATGATCTGGAATGAATAACATTACATCATCTTTACTCTTACAGAATGATTACAAAACCCACTAAGGTATAGGCTATTTACCATTACTGCAATTTATTTTAAAAATAAATACCTTAGCATTAAATATAATGAATCGTTAATCACATAAAACAAGATGCTAGAGTTTTTGTGCTAAGATTTTTTTCTCTGAATACATATAAAATTGTCTCCAAATTGGTTTTACTTTTTATTAGTTCATACTGTGAATTCATGAGTACTTATTACTCAGTGTGTTCATTACAGAATTATTTATTGAATATTCACTATTTCCCGGATGCATTATGAGAGTTGCACATGCTTTTGTGTAGAAAGTAGATATTTTCCCCTTACCAGAACCTAATTGTGAGAAGTAATATATATTGTCTACATGGTATATAGCTAGATACATATTATGTAAACAAGACAATTAATACATACTAAAGTGAGAGATATTTCATCCATTTTTAGTTATCTTTTATGCACGGGACAATAGATACAGGACAATAAATCTAATTTCATTCTTATACATGTGGACATTTGATATCCCAACTACAATGTAAAGTTTTCAAATCTCTGACAAATATCAGGTGCCTATAAATTGCCTTTGCTTAAGTTTGGATCTCATATGTTGTTCTATTGATCTACATGCCACCAAATAAGTTTCATTTATTGAGTTGATGGAGATCCCTATATATATTCACAAGTGGTCAAAATGTACAGAAGAAATGACAATCATGACCACGGCTACAATTTATACATCTATAATACTACTGTACCCCTAAGGCTCAGATAATATAAGGGGACACGACACATAAAAATTTTAAGAGACAGGGTAGCAGGATACCAGCTGTAAGACACTGTCTTCTAGGCATGACAGAAATATCACACCCATATAATCTCAACAATGGGGTTAGCTAAACATAATATCTATAAAATGAGCACACCATTCAATATATTAACTAGGACTGAAATTTTTTCATAAGATTCTACCCTTTCATGAATTAATACTGATAGAGAGAGAATCAATTTTCTCTAGGGACAAGATCCAACTGTACTGGTGGATCATATGATCTCAAATTGACATTCCTAAACATGCACAACTATATGACCATGCTAAATGCATTCAGTGGAACACAATATATTAATAAATAAACAAAAGATATATGTCTGTGTATATATATTTACATATATATGTGTTTTGTGTATATTTGTATGCAATAATAATCATAGGAGAAATTATGAAATTTGAGAGGTAATTGGGAAGACATGAGAGGAGATGTAAGGAGAGAAAAGGAGGTAGGAGTGATGGAATTGTACTACTTACATATGAAATATTCAAACATTTTTAAATTACAAATTGAATGCTATAAAGTATGAATAAGAGGCAAGTGCTGTGTGGTCTGATTAGTTACAAAAGTATGTTGACTAGTTACAAAAGTTCTCTAAGTAACTGCTTTTGCACTGAAGCCTGAGATTATATTTTTCTAAAATGACTTAATTTTTTAACTTTTATTTATTTTTCATTTTTATTGGTTATTCTATTTACATTTCAAATGTTATCTCCCTTCACAGTTTCTCCTGCACATCCCCCATCCCTTCTCTTTCCCTTTTACCCACCTACCCACCAACTCCTGCCTCACCTCCCTAGCATTATTCTACATTGAGTCATCAAGCCTTCACAGGACCAAGGGCCTCTCTTCCCATTGATGCCAGACAAGGCCATCCTCTGTTACATATCCAGCTTGAGTCATGGGTCACCCAATGTGTACTCTCTGATTGGTGGTTTAGTCCCTGAGAGCTTTGGGGTGGCTGGTTGGTTGATATTGTTGCAAACCCCCTTAGTTCTATAGTCCTTATCCTAACATCTCCATTGGGGTCCTTGTGGTCAGTCTGATGTTTTGCTGCATGCATCCACATCTGTCTTAATCTAAAGAAATAATTAGATATTATAGTACATCAAAAAATTTTTAACAGAAAAATGAAAGTAGTCTACACCAAGTCAAACAATAAAAAGTGTCTAGATGAGTGAGAAGAGACAACAAACATTGCAATGAGGACAATGAATAATAAATAATATTATATTTTATATATGTATATATAACATGTATTTAACATTACTTCAATATTATGTAATATATATTGTCCTATCAATAGTGATGGAACTTTATCCTTACTTTTAGTACTTAATGAAATAAATATAAAGTGATGATGTTTAGTGTGTCTCTGTGTATGCAATTTTGTCTATGCATGCATGTATGTTTAAAGAGACACAGATGAACAGGGAAGCCTAGTTGTATAGAGTTGTCTTGGGAGACAATAGCTTTTCATAGTTTAATTCTTTCTGCACACAAGGTAACAAGATGGAGGTATCAACATGAAATAATACAATCTTCTTTATTGTGCAAATATAGGGTCATTTAGTGCTTTTAAAAATACTTTTCATTGTTACTGTAAATTCAGTGGTAGGAAAATATTTCCACAGCACACATGGAGAGGTTAGCAAATAACTCTCAGGAGTAAATTTTCTCCTGCCTCCATATGGAATCCAGTGATCAAATTCAAGTGCTCATGCTTGTGAAGAAAGCACTTTTACATATTGAGCCATCTCAATGGCTTTTATGAAGCAGAAGAGCATGAAATATCAATGTGCTAAATCCACTAAATACTACTAAAAAGCTCATTAATTTATTGTCTTATTTTTTTATTTATAGAGGTGAATAAAATAGTTAATGCAAGTATTTCATAATGTCCCAATTCTAAAATATTCAATAAGCATAATGAAAATTTACCATGTCTTAATATTTCTAATTCTTAGAAATATTTATGCACTTAGATAGATGATTGCTAAATCCATTATAAAATGTTTATAAGGAAACTTTGCTCATTTTGATGCTCGTAAAAACTATAGACCTTCATGGAGTTCGTTTAGTGGCTACACTAGAATATTCAAATTAAATCCAAAAATATGTACTATAAGCTTTTGGAAGGAATTATGACAGAACATTGCTCCAAGATCTTGACAGGATCAAATGATGGGCCAAATTTAACAAGACAGATTTAATCAAAAATAATTATAAGGTTACACAAGGGATAGCTTCTGTCCAAAAATATAATTGGGTAAAAGTGATTAAATAGATGAACAGCTCTACAGAAAGAAACTATGGTAAGAAAGTTATAAATTAGTTTGAGAACTTCAATTAATTTTCACTAAATATTCATTTCAATCTCCTACACTATACAAAACTAAATTTCTTAATTTTCAGTACTTTAGTAAAACTAAATAACAAGTAAAATTAATACAAGTATTACTTTCATATTTTTTGCTTTGATGATGTATCCTGATCAAAAGCAACTCAGGGAAGAAAAGGCTTATGTGGGTTCCAAGGAATGAACCATTATTATAGGGAAAATGGAAGCATGGTCCTGAAAACACCACATCCACAGTAAAGAGCATAGGCAACATAAACACATGAATTCTTTCTTGCTTGTGCTTATGCTCGACTAGCTTTCTGTATTCCTATAAAGTTCAAGGCCCACCCCAGAAAATGATTCTGGATACATTCATGGCAGGTCAATTAACTTTAATTAACACCTCAGGTATCACCTCAATTAACAGTCCATATAATCTCTCACAGATATTCCTACAGACAAATAAGATGTAGTGAGGACAAGTAATTCTTCATTATGAATTTCTCCTGAATTGATTCTAGGTTATGACAAGTAGAGTGTTGATAGTAACTGATTGTCTCTCCTTTTTCTTCTCCTTTTCAAACAACCCACAGAAAGGGTCTCACTCTGCAGTCCAGACTGACCATGGCTTTCTTAGTTTTGTGTCTCTATATCCTTCCTCATAGGATAGGAGGTGTATTCACCATGCCCAGCTTTTGATAATCTTTTTAGTTTCTGTTAAGAAACAATCATACCAAAATCTTGTCCTCATTTTTGTAATTTCCCTTTTAAAAATAATTTAAGCAAAAGAAAACACACCAAATTAATTTATACAAATGTGATAAATAAATAAAATCTATAAGGTTTAAATTTTTACATTATAAAAGGAGCTAAGAAATACTGGAACTTTAAATGTGAAGATTGATGCAGTAATATACTAATAAGTAATCTTTACAAGGACTATTAGATAAAATTTGCAAGAAACATGCACAATTAGATAATGTTAGGTAAAATTTGCAAGGAACTTATACAATGAATGAAAAGTTTTAGATACTGTTTACAAAGTACCTGCTATCATGTAATTGAATCTCCAAATAATCAATTTTATTTTGTTCATAAGTCACAGATTGAATGTTTTATTTACATTTCTCATCTAGCTTTAACTGTAGATAAAGTCTTTGGAAAATTTAATTAATTTTTTCTTACTATAGGTAATTTTGCATTAGATGGCTGCACAGGTGAAATGAGCTGGCTCAAAAGGCAGCACATTTCAAAACACAGGGAACATCCCCTCATGAAAGGAACACTGATCACTTAATGAATGTTACTAAAGATGTGTTTCTGCTAATTTATCATTCTTACAAATGCAATAGCCCCTTTAGCAAATATATTCTATGAAGTCATGGTTCCTTAAGGACTTCTTGAATTAGTAATATCTAGTATATCACTCTCCATTCAACCAAAGTCTGTCTCTGGAGTGAATCCCCATATCAACATTCAGGAGTAACTGAGAACAAAGGTGCAGAAAACATGAATTTAAGCCATAACTTTTGGAATCATCATCACAAAAGCAGTATAATTTACACAAAATATCCAATATACCACTCACTAAGATAAGAATATTTATTCTTTCTTGTTTCCTAGTTTTAGAATCCCATAATAACACACAGAACCTCTTCCAAGGTGTAGAATGGCTGAGGCAGGACATTTGCCAATTTGTAGCTAGTTTGAAATATACAGTGTGAGACTTTCAAGCACTGAAATGATTACAGGTAGCCTCATGTTCACCTGAGTACATTTCCATTCACAGAGGAATTTCCTAAAATGATATCCAAGAAAGGCTACAAATTGATGTTTACTAAAGAAGTCATACTCGAGTCCATGTTTTTTTTTTTTTTAAGTCTAAGGATACTGACTCTTAGTTTTCTGTTATAGTATTGAAAATAATGAAATGTAAAGACAAATGTCAGTGTTGAAATATTAACTTTTAATGAGAAAGCACACAAAAGACTATGTTTTCATATGTATATGTAATTTCTTTAGAAATATTAGATTTTTTTATATTTTCATCATTTTCCCCATATCCTAATATATTCAATTACTTTTCCATGATATGAAATAAACATTGATCATGCCTTTTCTGTCAAATTTATAGAATTTCTAAAAAATAGCTTAAAAATCAAATGGGAACAGCTAGACTTTATAAGAGTACAGAAAACATTACAGTATTTTATGAACCACATCAATTGTAGAGATTTTTCCACTGTAAGAATATAAATTTCTGTGCAAAATGTCCATGCTTATTAGACACAAATAGGAAACTTGTTGTGAATCAAATCTTGATATACAATAAATATATAGAAGTCAAGAAATTAAACTTAGAAAGAAAATGTTAGGCATTGCTCTTGAAAATAATGCAGAGAAAATGTTCAGCCATGTCAGTTGAGTAAGATTACAAAAAAATTGATAGGAATTCAGCAATCAGTAGGCAGTTTAGAAGCAATAGGAAGAAGACTCTGTAGGAAAAGAACAAGGAAAGATAAAAGGGCTGCTTGATCAATGGGAATTCTCTACAGTACAGTTTTACAATGGAGAGTGAGAGAGAGTGGTCTGGGCCACATGTCAGCAAACACTTGAAGAATCTTGGCAGAACTCCAAGAGTTGTTTGACATCTGTATGATATCTAGTGATATCTGAATAGCCTCCAGCAGGAGATAGTTTATGGAATGCTCCAGTGGTAAAAAAGGAGTTAGAGCTGGAGACTGGGAACAGATCAAAGGTTGATCACATTACAAACTGTTGGAAGGTTTTACTACTACACTATATGTGGAAGATATCAAGGGTCTAAGCCTGACTCTGTCTAGAAAGATGAAGGTAATGGGAATTGAGATTTAAGAGGCCTTATATGATCTGTATGAAGTTATTGAGGTAAGAAACATAATCGTGAAATAAGATGTCATATTTACTAAAAGATGAGACATTTTTACAAATTAACAGAGTCCTAACAAACAGACTAAATGATATTTTTGCTATAGGGAAAAATAAAATTTTAGTATATGAATTTGAAGGTCCTCAGAAATCTGAATAAGTTATGAGTTATATTTTAGATTCAGAGAATTTATACAAGCAGTATTTCTTAGTTTGTGTTTTTGAGTAAAGAAGAGGTATAGAGGAGAATAGGAAAAGAAAAATCTTCAAATATAAACTTTTACAGTAGTACAAAGTTGATGATGGTATAATTTAGTAAGAACTTGATGAACAAGACAGGGATTAGGGGGAATTTTTAAACTACTCCTGGAGACCATGACAACTTAATGAAAAGTAATCTTTATATACAATCCTAGACTGAAGCAATAAGTAACTTGGTTTTGTACAGATTCTAGTTTACCCTAGAGTTCATATGAACAAATTACTGTCAGATTTAGTCATAGTTTCTATGTTTAATTTTAAGGTTGATATTTGCTGGAATTTTGTGGAAATCTTTCAAATACCTTTTTCAAATTTAATTTTTGAAGTTTAAGAATAAGAAAAATAGATACCTTTGCTTTTCTTAGAAGATTTATGGCACAGGGTTGAAATTTTCTGTGTCCCCTGACCTTCATTGCCTTTTGTGCATTACAATCCCCAAACATTAAGTTACTCTACATTTCCCAGTCTTTGACATAATCTTCTTTTATATAGTACTTGAAATTCAAGCTAAATCAATAAGACAACAGCAACAAAGATCAAGGAGATACAAATTGGAAAAGAAGCTGTCAAAGTATTGATATTTGCTGATGATATGATAATGTATATAACTTACCCAAAAATTCTACCAGAGAACACTTATAGCTAATAAAAATGTTCAGCAAAGTGCCTGAACACAAAATGAACTAAAAAATAATCAATAAACCTCCTCAATACAAACAAAAAATGAACTAAGAAGAAGTTATGGAGACAATGTGTTTGACAATAGCCACAATAATATGAAATACCTTGGTATAACTCTAAGCAAGAAAGTGAAAAATTTATATGACAAGAACTTCAACTCTTCTGAAGAATGAAATTAAGGAAGGTACCATAGGATGGAGAGATCTTTCATGCTCATGTATCAGTGGGATTAACATAATTAAAATGGCTATCTTACCAAAAGCAATCTACAGATTCAATGCAATTCCCTGAAAATTTCCAACACAATTCTTTACAGACCTTGAGAAAAAATTTTCAACATTATATGGAAAAGCCCAAACAATCCTGAACAATAAAAGAACTTTTGTAGGTATCATCATCACTGGTTTCAAGCTGTACTACAGAGCAGTAGTAGTAAAAACTGCATAGTACTAGTGTAGAATCAGACAGGTTATTCAATTGAAATGAATTGAAGATCCAGAAATATACCCACACACCTATAGACACTTATTTTTTGATAAAGAAGCCAAAATCATACAATGGAAAATGGAAAACATCTTCAACAAATGGTACTACTCTAACTAGATGTCTGCATGTAGATGTAGGCAAATAGATCCTTATTTATCACCCTGCCCAAAAACACAAACCCAAGTGGACAAAAGACCTCAATGTAAAACTAGATATACTAAACTTCATAGAACAGAAAATGGGAAGTAGTCTTGACCTCATCATTATGGAAGACAACTTCCTAAATAGAATACTAGTGACTCAGGCACTAAGGTCAACAATTAATAAATGGAACCTCATGAAACTGGAAAGATTTTCTAAGTCAAAGGACACTGTCAATAAAACAGATGGCAGCTTATCGATTTTGGAAAAGATCTTTACTATCTCTACATCTGAGAGGAATAATAACCAAAATATATAAAGAATTCAGTAAGTTAGACACCAACATCTCAAAAACATAATTCATCAATGGGGTACAGAGCTAAAGAGAATTCTCAGTAGAGGAATCATTGATGGCCAAGAAGCACTTAAAGAAATGTTCAATGTCCTTAGTAATCATAGAGGTGGATGAAAGGAGGGAACTGGATAGAGAAAGGGATGTGGTGGCAAGGGGAGAAATCTGCCATGAGGGACGATCTCCAGGAGGTACCAGACACATGGGATGGGATATGGCTCCAGGGTGTCTGTGTGCAATTCTAGCTGATATTCCTAGCAGTGGGGGATGTCAATGCTTAAGTAGCCTGTACCCAAGCAGGACTCCCAGTGGAGGGATAAGGACAGCAACCCACCCACAAAACCTTTGATCAAAAACATTTCCTGCCTACTAGATGTGCAGAGACAAAGATAGGGCAGGGACTGTGGGAAATAAACAACCAACGATGGCCTCAAATTGAGACTCATCCCATGGGCAAGAACCATTCAATGACACTACCAAGGATACTCTTTTAAGCTTGCAGGCAGGAGCCTAGAACAACTGTCCTCTGAGAGGTTCCACATAGCATCTAATGGAAAGAGATTCAGAGACCCACAGCCAAACATTACATGGAGCTCTGGGAGTCTGGAAGAGCTGGAGGAAGGATGGAAAGATAGGAAGAGGACAGAGACTCCACAGGAAGACCAACAGAGTAAACTAACCTGGACCCCTGGGAGCTCCCAGAGACTGAACCACCAACCAACCAAAGAATGAGTACAGGCTGGACCTTGGCTTCCTGCATATATGTAGCAGATGAGCAGCATAGTCTTCATGCAGGTACACCAATGACAAAAGCAGGAGCTGTCCCTGAATCTGTTGCCTGCCTGCCTGTCTGCCTGTGAATTCTGTTCCCTTAACTGGGCCACCTTGGCTGACCTTAGTGGGAAGGAATGTGCCTTGTTCTGCTGGGAGTGTGGGGGGTATTGAGAAGTGATAACCAGAGGGTCTCCTCCTTCTCAAAGAAGAAGAGGAGTATGGAATTGGAAGAGGATATGTGTGAGAGGTTACTTGGAGGAGAGGGGGCTGATATTGAGATACAATGTAAATAAATAAAAATTTAAAATATGTATATTTTATGAGTATTTACCTATATAAACCTACCTATATACACATCACATGTATGCCTGTTTGGTGGTCATGGAGGACAGAAGGGAGCAACAGACCCCTCAGAACTGGAATAACATATTTTTGTACCACCTGATGTGTGCTGGGAGCCAAACTCACATCTTCTCTAAGATCAGCCAGTGCTCTAAGCCACTGAAGCAACTCTCCAACCCCAACATCTACCATTCTACTAGAATTAATACAGTAAGATATTTCCCTTAATTTAATCTTTCACAATTCAGTCTGTTTTAATAAGTACAAATTAATGCAACAGTGCATAGCTTCAGAAATGGATTTAAGTCTACTTAAGGAGACAACGCAGGAGGAAACTAGAAAGTAGTATATCATAAAGGTACTCATATTTACTGTAGGGAAAAAAAACAATTCTCAACTGCTTAGAAAATACTTTGAAAACTTCCAAAACTAACTTTCCATCAAAATACTTGGCAATGTAGCAGAAATATACTGACCTTTATAGAAATTCCTAAATTTTCTACTTTAAATATTACAGAATGGATATTCTCATTACAAATATAACTCAAATTCCTTCATGAGGCATACAATCTTGGCCAAGAAACCAGCAAATTACCTATGCATTGTCTATTGTAATTAAATGCTTCACCAGTTGTAGAAACTAGAACAATAACAAAATATCTTGAATGCAATTGAAAGCAAAAAGGCTGAATATGAATCAGAAAAACAAAAATGAACTGCAAACCGTGAGCATCTAAAACAGAAAACCAGAAGTCCAGGAAAAGCAGTAGAAAGCTTTCTGATGGAGGGAAAAAAAAAACACTTAGGAAAGATATTTTAATGTAAATATAGACAAGGAAAAAAGAAAAAAATTCAAGTCACAAATTGATGAATTTAGTTGAGTGCATAGGACTGGCTTGTGATTTGAAACTCAGCTTTTCTCATTGATGCTGTATGATATTCATATTTTCAGTTTAGTTTAATATTAGCATTT
>JADRCC010525059.1:0-12469 GCA_019843855.1 Hylomyscus alleni
TAATTACTCCATTTCTTCCTCTAGTTCCTCCCTTCAGCACATCCCCATGACCCCTCTTCTTTCATACAGATGGCAAGTTGCCACATTTATTATTTCGGAATCCCTGAGGGGGTGAAATTATGAGTAATTAATTGTGTGTTGTTGACATGGGTGTGGCCGTGTCAAAGAACCTAGTCTCAAACCCATGGTAAAATGGCAAAATTCTGCATTCCCAACTCCCAGGGGGCAGGGAACGAGGCTCAGAGGGATGGAGAAGCCTTCCTCTGGTCCATGTACACATATTGATTGTATGTGCAGGAAGTGTTCATGATGGATTTCTACACCTATATGTTTATGCTTTGAAGATTATTAACCTACAGAGAGTACTCCTATGGAAAACAGATAATTCTGCTTTTTTATTCCTACAGGAATTAGATAAGCCTGTTTATTTGTATGTAATAATCCTGCTTCTCTTTTCATATCTATGCGTTTTCAAATAGGCTACTGGGATGCTGCAGAGTTGCATCAGAGAGCAAAATATACCCAATTCTACCCTCTCCTAACCTTCTGTCCATATATGCCCTTCATTTCTCCATTTTGCGAGTCAGGTTAAGTCCCTGGATCTGTACAGGTATGTGGCACTGCATCCTCCCTAAGAAACACCTGGAATCTTCTATCAAAAGTCTTTACTCTGTTGTCTCTCTTCATGAGAATATGGGAGCTACCATCTGTTTATTTTATGTAAACTATAAAATATGTAGGTTTTCACATTGCCAAAAGCAATAAAATTAAAGATGAGTAACATGAATTTGTTAATCTCATAATTGTGCACAAACTTAAAAAATACATCCTTCCACAATAGTACATCAAAAAAGAATTGAAAGGTATATTAGAGAATCCTTTGAGATGAATAAAAATAAAGCGATAATGTTATAATATGTATCTAGCCATGCTTACTAGGGAATTTATAGCTCAATTACTTCACCACGAAGCAAGAAATATCTCAAATCAATAATCTATTCTTTCTTCCAAAAGCAGAAGGAAAGGAAAGGCAAACCATGTCCAACATGAGCCAAAGGAAATAAATAATAAATATTCTCATGTCAAGTTATGAAAAAAGTCAATGTCACTTAAACTTGCCTCTTTGAAAGTACAAACAAAATTGACATATTTATAGATAGATTGAACAAGAAAGAAAGTTATGAGAATTAAGAATGTATTACTACTAGTCCTAAAGAAGTGCAGAAATACTATGAATCATTGTATGTGTGTATGTATTGGTTTGAATAGATTTGACCCCCATAGATTCATGTTTTTGAATGCTTAGCACACAGGGAGTGGTACTATTAGGAGGTAAGGCCTTGTTGGAGAAATTTTTCACTATGATGCTGGGCTTTGCGATCTCCTATGCTCAATTTCTGTTCAATGTGGAAATTGGACTGTTTCCTGGCTGTCTTCAGATCAAAATGTAGAACTCTCTGCTCATCTAACACCGTGTCTACCTTCATGCTGCCATGCCTTCCACCATGATAATAATGGACTAAACCTCTGAAACTGTAAGCCAGCCCCAATTATATGTTTGCCTTTATAAGAGTTGCCTTGGTCATGGTGTCTCTTCACAGCAATAAAACCCTAACTTAAGATAGAAGTTGGTACCAGGGACTGGGGTATTGCTCTGATGGGTCTGATCATTCTTTTGATTTGCTCTGATAGGCCTGATCATTGTTTGGAGGAATATGGATTTGGGGACTTTGCATTAATAAACCAATGGAATGCTTAAAGTGCTGTTTAATGGTTCATGCTAGTGGAAGCATGGAAGATAGTTGTATTGAGGGTTATTTGAATGTGGGAGCCTGGAATAAGAAGTTTTGGAGAAGAAGATTTTTATATGTTGCATAGCAATCTTCTTGTGATATTTTGGGGAAGAATGTGGTAGCTTTTTAACCTTGTCTGAAGAGTCTGCCTGAGACTAAAGTAAAGAGATTTAGATTATTTGCATTGACAAAGGAAATCTCAAAACAGCTTACTATAGACTCTGTCCCCTTATGAAGAGTATTTTGATCAAACATAGCAAGCAGAGAATGGAAAAAATATAAAATATATAGTTCATAGATTAAAGGGTGCACTAAGAAGTGGAATGGAGCTAAATCTGTATTCAAAGAGATAAACAGATTAAAGATATTAAATAGGATTAAGGGAGTAGTGACTTCAGAGCAAGATCCCACCCATCTAAACTTCCAACTTGTAAAAAGGAATTTTTTGAATTTATTTATTTATTTGTTTATTTGACACTCCATGCTTTATTCCCCACAACCCCTGCACAGACTCCTACTTCTCCACATCCCATACCTCCTCTCTAAGCCCCTATCTCCATGTGGATGTTCCCTTCTCACACGCCACCCGACCTCTAAACTCCCTGGGGCCTCCAGTCTCTTGAAGGTTAGGTGCATCATCTCTGAATGAACACAGATCTGGCAGTCCTCAGCTCTATGTGTGTTGGTGGCCTCATATCAGCTGGTGTATGCTGCCTGTTTGCTTGTCCAGTGTTTAAGAGATCTTGGGGGTCCAGATGAATTGAAACTGCTGCTCCTCTTACCGAGATCAAGAATTGATAAATGGGACCTCATGAAACTGGAAAGCTTCTGTAAGGCAAATGAAATAGTTAATAAGACAAATTGGCAACCTACAGATTGGGAAAAAAACACTAACCCCACATCAGTTAGAGGGCTAATATCCAAAATATATAAAGAACTCAAGAAGTTAACCACCAAAATAAATAAATAAATAAATAAATAAACAACCCAATCAAAAAATGGAGTATAGAACTAAACTGAGAATTCACAACTGAGGAATCTCGAATGGCTGAGAAGCACCTAAAGAGATGTTTAAAGTCCTTAGTGATTAGAGAAATACAAATCAAAATGACCCTGAGATTCTACCTTATACCAATCAGAATGACTAAGATCAAAACTTTAGGTAAAAAGCAATTAAGGAACAATTTAATGCATGCTTTTAATCTAAGCACTTAGGAGACAGAAGCATGAAGATCTTTGAGTCCAAGGGCAGTCTGGTTGACAGAGCAAGTTCAAGAACAGCCAAGCATAGTCAATAAAGGAAACCATGGAAAACAGAAAGCTGGTGAAGATGAAATTGAACAAGTAGGCCATGTTTCAGTCTCAGCAAACAGCAGAATTTGGCAGCTTCGGCAACTTGGTTCTGACTTTAGAATCAAGCACACATAGTCTCTCTTTGACTAAGTAAAGTCACTGAGGCCAGGAATGTGTCAAGGGTGTCCCTGTACAGAATCTCAGAGAGGCCATTGTTTAAACAGGTTTGTGGAATCTTCCCTTTGCTACTAAAGAAATTGTTAAGATCAGGTGTGTGTTAGGAGTAAACCTGTATGGAGACCCAGTGAGGCCATGGTTGAAACTGTGAAAGGCCATTGTGTGAAGCTATAAATTTAAAGCCTGCACTGCCTTGGAGAGCCTAGGAAAGCTGCTAACAGGGGTGGGGGACATGGTACCGGCCCATGAAAAAGAAGTGTGTTTTCTTCAAGCTAAAAGAAGTTGGAGATCTGAAGAGCACTTTGTCATCAAACAAGGAGTTGCAACATTTGGAGTTTGCCTAGCTGACTTTCCATCTTTCTTTGGTCCAGTATTTCTCCACTGAGCTCCCTTCCCTACGGTTTAAAATGGTAATGCATATCCTATGCTAGGCTATATTGAAGTATTTGATCTGCTTTTTGATTTTGATTATATAGGGGATTACAGTTAAGAGACTGCATGAATCTCAGAAGAGACTTTGATCTTTGGACTTTTAAAACATTGTTGAGACTGTGATAGACTATGGAGAAGAAGTGCATTTTGAATTATGTTATGGATACAAGCTTATGGGGAACAGTGATTGGAATGTAGTAGTTTGAATAGGTTTGGTTCCCCATATATTCATGTGCTTAAATGCTTGGCCCATGGGGAGTGGCACTATTAAGAGGTATGGCCTTGTTGGAAGAAGTGTATCCCTTTGGGGGCTGGCTTTGAGATCTCAAAGTTCCATCCAATGTGGAAGTCAGTCACCTCCTGGCTGTTTTCTAGTCAAGACGTAAAGCTTTCTCCTCCTTTAGCACCATGTCGGCCTGCATGCTGCTATGCTTCCTGCCATTATGACAATGAACTAAATTTCTAAAAGTATACACCAGCCCCAACTGAATGATTGTCTTTATAAGAGTTGCCTTGGTCACGGTATCTCTTTACAGCAATAAAACTGTAAGATAGTGTGAAATTAAATAGCTTGTATAACATACACAAATCACCATGAAGACATGATTATTATTAAAACTGATATAAAAAGAAGCTCAATATTGAATGGAGCTACAACAAGTGACACAAGCTAGAAATAACAAGCTTTATCCATAAAGAAAAGAACCCAGGTGGCTTCACTGTAGAATTCTATCAAATATTTAAGGACTGCATATTTCACAAATTTTTCTAGTAATACAAAGGAAGGGAGCATTTAACACAACAATCCTATTAAGAATATAACAATCCTTCCTCCAAGCCTGGCAAAGCTAGCTAAAAAAACCTGAAATCAACATTGCTTACGAATATAGATTTTAAAAAGGCAAACTTTAACAAACTAACCCATCAGATGTAATAAAACCTATGCAGCATAAATAAAAAGAATATGTCATAGAAATTAATGTAAATTTAATTCAGTATTTATAAGGAAATATATCACATGACTGACTAGAATAGAAGTAATTTCTTAATCATATTAATAGATACAAAAAATTTATAATAAACATGGTAGTCTTCATAATAAAAAAATCAACAAAAAACTGAAATATGGAGTTTTCTAGATATGTAGAGAAGCCTACAGTTACATTACATATGGATTACATACATATGAATAGTGGGTGTTTTTACCATAATAAATTGAATCTGTACACCAGCCACATTTTTCACCACTCTGTTGGGGATTGGTGCTAGTGGATAATTAAAAAAAATATGTAGTACCATTCAGCACAAAGATAAGAGAGAATGGAAAACTATCTAGCCAGAGTATATGATACTGTATAAAGAAAGCTAGTATGGTTAATCAGAGTTCTACAATGATAGAAGATACAGGAGCAATACACAGAACTCAATCCTATTTCACACATGTCAGTATGCCAACATTGTTTTGTGACATAAATACTCAACAGAATAGGAACAGAATTAAATATCTATAGCTTCATGATCATAGAGACAAATAATCCAAATAAAAATAGACAAAAATTTGAAGTGTTTCATTAAAAGAACAGGGGAAAGTGTACAACAACCAATAAAAAGATTGATGATAAGCCGGGCGGTGGTGGCATATGCCTTTAATCCTAGCACTTGGGAGGCAGAGGCAGGCAGATTTCTGAGTTCGAGGCCAGCCTGGTCTACAGAGTGAGTTCCAGGACAGCCAGGGCTATAAAGAGAAACCATGTCTCAAAAAAAATTGATGATACCGTCATTAGAGAAATGTAAATAAGAACCTTGTAATAACTCAATGTATGTCCAGTAGAGTGACCAGAACCAAAAAATCAAATAGCAGCCAATGGGAATGTGTGTTCAGGGAAATCAGAACTTTTACACCCCAATGAAAGGGAAGTAAAATGTCACAGATACACTTGAAAGAGTCTATTAGTTCACTCGTATGAGGAGAAAGCCTTCAGTGGATGTACAAAGAGTGAATGAAGCCATGAGAATGTGTAGTGTTAACATAGGCACAGCTGTGTCAAGGTGCTCAATGCCTAATACCCAGGGGAGTGGAAAACCTTCCCCTGGCAAGGCTGAGAGGGATGGCAAGGTGTTCTTCTGGTACAAATCTAAATGTCTATACAAGCACATGTGCTTATGAATGATTGACCAGTGTATGCAAAAGCTAGCAACCAAGCTTTCTTCTCAGATGACTACAACCTGAGACCACTCCCCTAGGAGAACACTTACTGCTCATCCTGTGCTGTACTTAATAAACACACTGAAATTCTGGATTGTTGTGTTCTTGTTGTTGTGGCTCCAGTATGGTGGGCACAGCACACATCTAATTCCAGTGTTTTCTGTACCCATGTTGATGGGTCTTTTCTTTCTCCATTCTCTCACTGCCCCAGTGAAAGTTCTAGAAGCAAGCTGTTCAGGACACAGAAACTCTTGTATAAACAGTATATTAGGCATAGTTCTCTTTGGGAATAACACACACACAGAGAGACAGAGACACACAGGGAGACACAGAGAGGGGCAGAAATTGATTAAATGAACTCATATGATAGAACATGTAACATCCATCTGTCTGACTGGACATTGCCAATGTAGAGGACCAGATAGCTTTCTGATCCAGGATGTTCAACAGTTTCAATCTAGTGCTCAAATCTGAGATGTTTCTTTCAGAGTTCTTGGTACTGATTCCACATTGAAAAGTCAGATGCCGTGAGGTCATCTGAGGACCCCTAGCAGCATTAGCAGACCCAATCAGAAAGAAGTTTACAGTCACTTGCACATGCTGCTTTCACTCTGCATATCTTTTGCAATCAGATTGACACATGGAAGATAAGTGCTTCCTCCCTGCCCTACCCCTGAAGTATCTCACATTTCTGTCTTCTCTGGAAATATCTACACAGACACACAAGTCAATTTAACCCATCCCGTGTCTCTCTTAATCCAGTCGATTTGATACCTAAGAGCAGTCATCACACACAGAGTTACCATATGACCCAGTGATGTCACTCTCAGTATGTTACTAATAAATGAATACAGGTGTTCCCAAGTGCTTCTCCATGACCACTCACCTCAGCATTATCACCATGAGGCAGAAATGATGGACAACTTACCTACGATAAATAGCTATTGAACTTTTGTTCTATGTAATATTAGTTCATGACAATGAGAGTCAAGTGTTGGTAGATGCCACTGGAACTTTTACAGGCTCTGGAATGTTGTGTAAAGCCTCCTGATGCACTAAATCTCTCTGTAAGTCAAATAAGTCTAAGCTGAAAAAGTTACAGTAAATATTTAAATACTGACATGATCTAATGCTTTTTGTTACCTTTGTTTTGTTTTTGATATTTTTAAGAGGATTACACTCTTATAGCCTAGGCCAGCCTCAAACTCATGGAAGTGTTTCTCTGTTTTAGACTCTCAATTGCTGCATGGACATTTGTAAGCAACCAGTTACAAAAATAAAGCTAAGAGGCAATGCTGTTGAGTGACCCAGTTAGGCTTTGTGGTGCCAAAGAACACTATTTCTGATGCCTGCAATGTAGAATATTTTAAATCATTTAGAGAATTGCTAATTTTGAACCTAGATACTGAGTAGTTATTGTTATTGAACATGTTGCTGTTGAATATGAACATTTTGTGTTTTTATACCTTACTATTTTCCCTCTGCCCCCTACCTAGGATCTTGTCTTTCTTTCTATCACTTTGGCTTGGGCTACCGTGAGCATTTCTTTTTTTCTGAGATTTCTTTTTATGTCCCTTCGGCTGAAAGGCATTTCAATCAAGGTTTCCTATATATAGGTCTGAGTAGCTTTATCAAATCAGAGGACAGGAGTTGGTCTTGTGATAGTTGTCCTGAAAGAGTGAAGATTAGGGAAGCTCACAGCTCTGTTCAAATGATCGAGGAAGGTCCCCAAACATAGATCTTGGTTTCTGTAACATTGGAACTCCAGTAGGTGTGAATAGAGAAAGGTGTGAATAGAGAAAGGCCTCAGGTTCAGCATGGCTCATGGAGAAGAGACATTTAATAATTCCACAGGGGTAGAGTCCAGAGCTCTAGACTTAGCCAGCTCCCTGTTTTGTGGGGCTTCACAGTGGCAAATGCTTATTTTCTGCCTGGTGGGAAGTGTAGGTGGGAATCTTGAGAAAGAACAGTTTTTGAAAACCGTGGGTCATACACATCAATATGACATGAAATCAGATTGATGAAACCAGACCTGCATTTCTAATCTGGATGTGATAAATTTCTTCTTGTACAAATAATCATTTGTGATTTTTTTGAATAAAAGGTACAAATACAAATATACCAGTCCAGAGAAAGTGGCATATACATGATTATCCTCATTATTATTTTCTATACCTATTATAAACATGCTTTATTGTAGGCAGAAACTTGGCATCCATACATATGTATATTAAAATGCACATTTTAATACTCACATGTTTATATACCCATATTACATATTTAACAAAGCTTTTTGTGATTCTCTGATCTAAGTTATATTTACATATTATACTTAATTCTGAGTCCCCATGTAAGAAAAGGCATCATGTCTTTCATGGTTAACCATTATCCTCTCTTTCTTTTCTTTAGACTCTTACTTCCCCTTTCATAGCCCCCTTCTGCTTTTCAGTCATATGTGCTATAAATATACATGCACACATGTACATACACACATTATGTATATATTTGTGTGTGTGTGTGTGTGTGTGTGTGTGTGTGAGTGAGTGAGTGTGTTATAAGTATGCCAGACATACAGGGAAAGAGAGAGAGACAGAGACAGACAAACAGGAGACAGAGACAGACAGAGAGACAGCAAGACAAAGAGACAGAGACAGAGAGAATCACACAATATTTGGCTGAGTCTGGCTTAATTCTTTTAACTTATTGTCATAGTTTAGCAATTTTTAAATTATTTTTATTTTATTTTAATTAACATAAAATGTTACAGATTTACCTTAGATAGTTCCTGGGCCCTCTTTTAGACCATGCCACCATATTGCTGTTATGCTATGAACAGAATGTATTGTTCTCTCAATGTAAACTTTCCCTTTCAGGTCTCTCTTGCTTAAGATACAGATTTCCCAGTGCTTACAAAAGCCACCCCCTGCTCATCATTTACTCCTGGCTCAGACTATCCTCTCCCCTGCAGATTCCTGCTACTACACCACAAGTGGCCACACTGGTTCTACTGTCCACTTCATTCAGTTCTCATCAGACTAAACCTGGATCATTTTCCAAAGCCCATTCTAGCCCTTCACCCAGGGTTCAAACCTCACTCATGACTCAGCTTACTCAGAATAAAATCCAGAGTCTTGTTGTTCATCAAACCCTCCATTTCCTGACTTCCAGAGATCTCTCTGAAGTCTACTCCCTTCTCATGTACTGCATGGCTGTCGGCCTCTTTGGTTTGCTGATACCCACCTCATCCCAGATACTCCCTGATCAATTCACTCCCCCCTTTATTCTTAGTTTTAAGAGTCCACTTATTCTGCTCAAATGTCTAACCATCGAAGAGAGGCATATCTGACTCTCTCATATAACACATGAGTGTGTGTGCGCGTGCACACACACACAGAGTTGTTAAATTATCTGTTGATCCTCTTCCCTCGTGAAGTCTGGGGTTTTTGCTTGATCTTGTTTGATGCTGACTCTGAAATTCTTGTGACCACCCCAACACTTGGTAAATGCTCTAAAAACATAAAGGGGTGAGAAGAAGAAAACAAATAACTTCTTGTGACCACTTAGGCTTATGGTAGCAGGTTAACACAAAGACTTAATTAGCTTTCTTTTGGTGAATGATTGCAATAATTTATACTGGAAGGTATTGTTGTAAGGATAATCAAACTAATCTTAGTAAAAATGACTACCACATGATCCTTTACATAAGTAGGTTTAATCAAAGTTTAAGAAATGACCAAATGTTGAAAAGCACAACACTCAAAGACATCTAATGGTTTTGAGGAAGAATGTCTTGTAAGATTTTCCCAGACTAAGTCTGGGATAGGAGTACACAGGAATAATCTTCAAGCATTAACTGAAATTTACAATGCCTTAATTTAATTCTCCAAAGCAACGGAGATTAAGAAATGTCTGTGTGTTTCATAACGCCTGTAATACTGCTTACTATAACCTCAGTCCTCTTCAGGGTGCCTTGGGGTTTTGTGGCTTTTTCAATGTCACCCCAGGGCCATTTTGGCAGAGAAAGATGGGCATATGCTAAGAGTAACTAGTCCCATGGGTGGTGATCTCTAATAGAGAATGGTCCCTTTATTTGCCCTGCTTGCATGGAATGTGATTTCCATGAATGCTGCCAGCTACATCCAAGCTCCACTTATTGGAATCATTTTGAGGCAAAATGATGCCATGCCTAATACACTGGTCAGTCTTAAGACATCCAGGGAGCTCATCTCTCTTAGCCCCACCCAGGCTCTCCCTCCCTGTCCCATATCTCTTTTTATCTTTTCTCTTCAGAATAGTCCATCTCAATCACAGGAGCCTATTACATGCTCTGTGATGGCCAATCTAGAAAAAAAAAAAAAAAAAAGAAAGAACTCAATTGAATTAAGGAGCTCCCCAGGGCATGGGTGAGGCACAGTTTTGGGTGTGTCTCAGAGGACATTTCCAGAGACAATTAACTGGGGGAGATAGATTTTCCTTGAGTGCAGGCAGCACTTTTCTATAAGCTGTAGTCCTGGACTAAGAAGGGACAATGGAGCAAACCAGTTGAACACAAGCATTCTGTTTCTCTGAATCCTGATCTACTGAGATGTGAGCAAGCTCACACACCTGCCTCCATGCATCCGACTGCTACACTCCTGCTCCATCCGGACAGACCCGATTGGCTCATGGTTCTGAGTCAAAGCACATCGTTCCCCATCACCATCACATTGCTTTTGTCAGATGCTTGGTCATGGCAATGATAAAGTTAATTTAAATCCATGTCTTTAAATTCTCCTTTTCCTCTTAGAAATGCTATGCACTTTCTTTCTAAAGTAACTCTCTGCCCCTTGATGGTCACTTGAGGGAAATACCTCTCATTCCTTGTCCTTCACTTCTTTTGGAATTTGGAATAGTTTGGAATTCTTGTCCATTCTATGCAGCAGAACTTCTGGCCATGAGGGAAATATGCCCAACAAAGTTGCCTCTGCTCAGTTCAGTTCAGCAGCTGGCTTCACCCAGCTAGCGCTTTGTCTCCTGGCTTGCTGGCATAGATTGCACCTGAACCTCTCTCTACCAGTGCTCTGGCTGAATTCAAATTCCAGGAGTACCGTATGTGTTCAACTTCTGCTACACTATTCTTCAAAATTCCTATACTTAATGGACTTTACTCTCTCACACATTATCATGATTGAAAAAAAAATAAATCCAAACCATGCTATCCTATGACTATCATGACTGAAATGATGAGTACTAGATAATGTCATTGTGTGACTCTCAGATATTATAGTTACTGTGCATTGGCACCTCATACTTCCTTTCAAGCTCAAGAGCTTTTCCTTGCTTTGAGTCTCAATTTAAGTGGCCTATAATCTTAAAGAAGTTAATATTCTCCCAGAAAGGAAGGAAGGGTAGGAGGGAGGGAGGGAGGGAGGAAGGAAGGAAGGGAGGGAGGGAAGGAGAAAGGAAAAAACCAAAACCATAAAAAAAAAAAAAAGGTAGCACTTGGCGCTTAGTCTATTGAGAGAACTGAGTCACTCAGCTAGAGCTAGGCTGATTCCTTGACAGGGTGAAACCGGCAGTTTGGGAGACTTGGCCTGAATTTCTGTTTCCCAGAACTGGCAAAGTCTGAAACAAGTTAATTCCAGGAAAAACCACCCCTCAAGAGCAGCCAATCAGGAAGCTGCCTCACCACCTAACCTGAGTCAAACTCACAGCACCTAATCAGGAGCTGTAGAAGCTGCCCCCACCACCTAGCTTGAGTCAAGTAGAGTTAATTATCAAAAGTCCCCCAAATCCTCCAGAGACTTAACCAATCACAAAGGCACCTATATCCATGGAGACAGAACCAATCAATAAAGTGAAAGAAAGGTAAAAGTCCCCCTCTCCTATCCTAACAGGCTTTAAAGTGACCCTGCAAATTTCACACCTCATTCTTCCATCCCTAAATATGGTGAACCTCTACATGCAGGTTCTCTGCAGAGTCAATGCTCTTTGCTCAACAGCAAAGAGTTTGGGGTATCATTCTTCATAAATCATGGAACCTTACATTATATTTAAGTTTTCTCTATTCCCAACAAAAGGTAAAGGGGAAATAGTAATTCATTCACCACTCTTCTATAAGATGGTACCAAATACATTTGAGGCTCTCAACAAAGGAGCATAGGGATGGTGGACTCACCCCATTGTGTGAGCTTGAAGCTAGATCACAAAATGTGATGGGCAAGTATGTGATAGATACCATAGGTATGTGTGATCAGAGGCAGCAAGCTGAACAGAAAAAATGTCTTCATACAGAGCTTGTGAAGATGTCAGGTACCCCAGGCAGTCTCCCTCTGAAGATTTGTTTTCTTAATCAGAATTTAATCCCACTTGTGGGGCAGTTTTGCAGGTGGTAATTAGTCATTTCACCATAAACTTGATGTTACAAAGCTCTCAAGGCAAATTTGATGGCTTTTATTAGATAGGCATGACTCTTTAAGATTTTGAATTTATTTTCAATGTTATGTACTTTTATTTCATAGTATTTTCATTGATGATTTGGGAATTTCATATCATAAACCTGAGCACACTCACTTCCCAATCTTTCCAG
>JADRCC010525077.1:0-11120 GCA_019843855.1 Hylomyscus alleni
ATATGTATACATATGCAGGCATATATAATTTATATATACATATAGGAATATCCATATAGAGCACAAACATATATGTATACATATACATATATATATACGTATAAAATTTATAGATATAAAAGTTTACATTGGTCTGAATATAGTACATTTCTTTTCTGGAACCTAAGGTACATAGATATGAAAGGAAATGTTTGATGTATCTGTGCATCTAAAGAAAAGCTTTATCATATCAAACCCAAATATCATCTTAAATAATTTCAAGTAACTGAAAAGGCAGAATAAATGTAGTCAATGGGGTTGGAAAACTGTGACTTTTTCACACATATTATGCCAGAAAAATAAAATCATGAATACAACAGAATGTATTATTTTTCCTATCTTAAGACACCATCTCCAATGGTAATGCCCAATGCTTAATCACAATATGCTGCAGAAAATATTAAAAAAGAACAGCATGTTCCCACAGTACAAGCAACTACTCTTGGCCCTGGTAGTCTTGCAACCAGTGCTTATCTTGTGGAGACTCTGAGTCAGAGCTCCAAAATGTCTTCACCCAGTTCATTAAGTTCCCAATGGTTGGTGGCTACCATGCCAGCTCTACGCTTCAAAATCCCCATGGCCTTTGTAGTGCACACCTGGCAAACCTATACTTTTCTCTCTTGAATCCAGTCAAACCTCCATGTGAAGAAAAACACCACATAGACTTAGATCAGAAACAATGGTAACTCATTCGCTGGGCACAACAACAAGAATTCATATCTTGTAAACCGTATTAAATCTTGACATGGAGTTCATTCCAAGAAGGCAACTCATATAGTATGAAGGAAACCTCCAGGAGGAACCATTGTTTTAGTAGGAAAAAAGTTATCAAACTATAATCATTGATTAAAGAGCAAATATAATCATTTCCCTAAATATGATACTAAATGAGTAACAATTTTCTGGACTTTAAAGCTAAGATTGTAGGAATCTCATGAACTCCAAATATAGAAAAAATGGCTTAAATCGATGACTCAAGACTATGGAGGGTACCAAAGACTATGATAAAAATTTTTTAATTTTCCTTTCAGAGGTGATGAGCAGATGATGCTTAGGCTCTTTAAGTGTAGAGGTCTAGAGATGAGACAAACGTCCTCAGGAGATAATCAGGCCAAGCTATATGGAATTCATGGGGTCCAGTATACAATTTTCTAAAAAATAAGAGAAGTAAGTTTTAAAAATAATCCCTAACATTAGAAGTTCTTATTCTATCCTGATCAAATTGTACTGTAGAGATGGACATAGAATACCAGAGAGCAAAAGGAATAATTGTTAAAGGTATAAAATTCTTTGCTTCTGAAATGTTGAATGTATTGGTTATATAGCCAGGGCTTCATGTAGCTCAAACTGGCCTCAAACTCATGATGTAGTCAAGGAGGACCTGGCACTTCTGCTTCTGCTTATTCCTTCTTGGGAACTGAAATTACAGATCTGGGCTAAGCACAGTTTAAATGGTGCTGGTGATGGAACCCAGAGATTTTACATGTTATACAACTGAGTCATGTCCCATGCCCCATCAATACACATTCAAAAACCAACTAAACTAAATGTATAAGTTAAGTGAAAATGTATTCCAAACAGAGAGCCTATTAACTATTGAGGACTGCATCTATTTTCATTCAGGTCTCAGAGATCCCAGAGGTAATGGTTGTACTATATTGTCACTGAATATGTGAGAAATTTCATATTATTAATTATAACATAAATGCAAGCCTCAAACTTGGTCTTTTGGAATAAGAATAATTCCTTAAACTCAAATGGAAATTTCATGTTTCACTCATTCTCTGTTCCTTTGCTACCACATAAACATGGCAACACTCTGTACCAGGAACAGTTTAATATTACAAATGTTAGCCAAATTGATGAAACCCTTAGCTTCTTGACAAATAATCTCACATGAAGTAAAAAAAATTAGAAATTATTTTCCATTGTAGTAGAGTATAATTAAATCATATGCTCAAATCAGTAATAAAGAATTTTGCAATTAAACCATCTGCTTCCCTATAGTGATTTCTCAATTTTCCCTCCCTCAATTGCTTTATTTCTATCTAATATAAACTACTCTTTTCTCATAGAGATAAATATATGTATTTTGAGAAAGGCAATGAGGAATTTGGGAAAATGTAAATAGTGTTTGTGTTCTTTATAAACATTGGCAAATGTTGCCCAAATTCTGCCAGCATTTCCTTTATCCCTTTATCTTAGGAATTTGAAAATGGAAATAAATTTTGTTCTGTGATCTCTTATAGAAACATAACCAAGAGGAGGACAGATACTAGCCTAATAATTTGATATCAGATTTCAAAGTCTTTAGTTTCAACACCAGTTCACTTTTGGCATAATGAGAGGAATTTGTAGTGTTGCTTGTCATGGTTTTCTAGCCATGCTTCAATATCATCAATAACATTGATCAGTTTTTAGAAGCCACAGATGGAAACATACTTCTTTCATGATAGTGCTTCTATTACTGTTTACACAATTCCTTCTCTCTCAGTATGGACTTAAATTGCATTAGCTTTCTTTTTATTACATTTACTGTGTGTGAGAGAGAGATAGAGACAGAGAGCAGAGAGACAGAGAGACAAAGAGAGAGCACGAGAGTATGGAGGTTGGTAAATCAGAGGATGACTTGTAAACATTCAGTTCTCTTCTACCAACTGAGTTCAAGGGATCAAATTCAGGTTTTCAGGGTTAGAAGCAAGAGTCTACCCACACCTTCAAATCACAACTTTCAGCAACAAATCTGAAGTGATTGTTTAACCATGGATACACAGAAGTGCATCCATTCTGCTGTTCACGAGAGAGTTGATATCAGTCAGAAAGATGCAAAAATACACGACTGAAGAATATTTGGACTGCTCTGACAGTCCCTGATCACACATAGACTCTGTTAACAGTTTTGGAAACAAACAAACATACAGACACATTTAGAACCACGCTCTCCTAATTTCCTCAGTTGATTAAAAAATTCCTAGAATCACTTTAAGTAGAGCAGAATGATTAAGTAATCACAATAGCCAAACCACACTATAAGTAGTCTAGATCTGGTTCCAGCATACCTCTGATACCAGGAGATGGGTCATCACTCCATGTATGTGTTGTTGATTCCCTAGGATACCCAAGACACCATTACAATAAAAGAGAATAATGCTGTGGTTTGCAGAAACAACACATTCATCGAAGCCTAGACTTGGATTTGCTGTGGCTGGGAGGCATGATGGTAATCAGTTTCAGTATAGACATTTTTCTGACGTCCCCCTTCCTCCTCCCAAATCTAATCCCACCCCTGCTGTCATGTGCATACTTTGGATTCTATCTCTTCCTTTGGGGTGTGCCCTATGGGGCAATTATTATGTCTCAGCAGTGCACGGTTTGGAAGTAAGCCAAAGGTATAGCCAACACATTTGAGAATTAGGAACATTTTTTTTCTTTTTTTGTTATAGAGAATAGGGGAACTTTACTAACAAAAACGCTTAAAATTTGCAAGAGAATCACGATGTATAAACATTGTGGTTAGTATTAATGAAGTGACAGGCTTGGAATGGGAACCATGATCCTTCTGCAGGTGATTTTGTCACTGACAAAGAAGACCAAGTTTCAGATGATAAATAGCAGTAAGCATAAGGTGACCAAAGGATGTGCAAAAAGCAAAGATGAGCAAAAGGACATACAATATGAAGAGTAGCTGCAAATCAGAAGACACACCCTCTCAGTCCTTCCTTTCCCAAGTAAACTAGAAGGCAACCCTTGGATGGAAAGACAGACATTTCAGTTACACAATAATGAAAACTAAATACATAGGAGTGACTGTCAAAGGTCTAATGAATTAGTATCTTCAGATGAGAAAACTAGGCAGGGTGACTATTTCTTAATGATTATTTCAAGCGAGGAAGACATGATACAACATTGCACAGTAATTGGACATTTTAATATACCCCAATCAAATGTTAACTATAACTTAGAAGCTTGGGCTTTCTGTATGATAAAATTTGTCACCATTTACTCTTCAAATAAAATACTCTTACTCTGCCACTACCATTCAAAACCATAATCTTGTTTTCTACACTATACTAACCAAAACTATGTCAGAGATTTGACAGAAAATTCAAAAATATTATAAATAATATTTATTAATATTATATATAAATAAAGGATATAGGCATTTTAGATTCCAAAGACTCTTCCTAATTTGTAGATATAAGCAGAAAATAATAGGGACTTTCATTTAAAATGCACAGAATTTGTTGCTAAGAATAAGGTAGAATGAGATTTTGTGGGATCAATTAAATATACACTGGATATTATGAGACTTTCTCAGATACACCCAGATCTGAATGTAAAGGATTATTTATGCAAATATGCTCAAAGGTTATAAACTGTGCATCAGTTTACAATGTGCATGAGGGAGGAAACACGTTTATAATGAACTTTTCATATTGCTTGGCAATCATCATTGGAATTTTCAGATAATGGCCTCAGCAAGTAGTATCCTTTGTGAAAGCCTCAGGGAATTATAGGTAATAGGATTATTGCTTTACTTTCATCTTGCAAGAACACCTTCTGGGGTAAATGAAGGGCCAAAATCAGTCTTTTATTCTATGGGCCTCTGTTACCAGAATATATTGAGCAGCAAGGAAGTGATCCCAGGCAATCTACTGAACTTTGAGTTTGGCTATGTGAACAAATGGGAACGAATCAAACTTGCTGAGAAATTGTTGACAATTTCCAGCCATCATTAATGTTCAGTGCTCCCTTGGATGTTAGCCGCAGTCTTACCTTTAATCACTGGACACCCTTTGGATAATGGACCACACCTGGGACTAAGGATAATTTACCACTTGCAGATGGGTTAGCACTGCAGTTCACTCTGACAGAAGTTTGCATTTGCTCAAGGTCCCAGAGGCTTTCCTTTTTATAGTGCAGCTATATCCACTAAAATTATAACTTCCAAAATTCTGTTCTATTTTATTGCTCTCACGAAGTATTTATTACCTCTACAGCTTAAGTGGACGTTGTAGAGATTTACTGCTGAAAGCGTTCAGCAGGGGGACTGAAGACTGCTGCAACTGAACTCCGAGGCTTATGCACTGGGACAACACTCTACAATACACCAACAGAAAAGCACATTCAGATTTATGTTCTGGTGCCTTAAAAGTAGATCGACTCATTTCAATTAATGTATTGATGCCCCTCTTTTCTTAGCTTGAGACCATTTTAGGCAGCGATAACTGAGTCCCTTCTTAAGGGGTTAGGGAACTATTTAGTTGTGACTCTTGGTTCTTGGTGGTTTTGTGTTTATGTGAAAACTCTTTTAGTGGCTTCCTACTTAGTCTCCCTGTCAATTTCTTTCTCCTCTATTCAATTTTCATATATAGCATGGAAGGACTTTTCCAGAATATTACTGGATGAATCTTGGCCAAAGAGAAGTGAAGAATTCTTTAGGTTTTAATGTCTTGATATCAAATTATAGGATTTGCTTAAACTGGAGCAGAATCTAGAAAGGATAGAGTTAGTTTAAGAGTCAGATCAGAGACAAAATAGTTGAGAGGTGAGCTGAGCCTTTGCACACTCTTCCACAAGAGGAGAAATAAATGGCTACCTTGGAACAGATTCTCGGCATCTCTATTACATGTGCATACACATAGGCCTGGCTGTCTATAGCAATCAAACATTGGTGTAAGTTCCAGTAAGGCAACTAAATAACATCTAACTAGCAAAAATCTCTAAGCAACGATTTGTATTTCCTGGCATTATGAATTGTGACATGATAAAGTCCTTTAATCAATTCCAGTTCTGACTTACTTAACAGTATTCCCTAATAAGGAATCAAAGTTTGAGTTTGGAAAATGTCCCTGCCAAATACCCAAGTCACACTTGGCCATTCCCCTCAGAGTTGCAAGGATGCATTTTCTTTCAGAACCACAAACAGGAACTTCTAAGCATCTTAATACCCCACCACATTCCTCTGTCTTTTACCTCCACCTGTGCTCCCTATATGCCAGCCATGGTGACCTACTAACAGATTGCATCATGTCTCTGTATGTCTCAGACATGCAACCTATGGCTAGTGTCAGGGATGCAGAGTAAGAACACCATTTTCCTTAGGGTAACTGATCCACTGCTCCGTCATCACTCACCCCAGCCCCAGTGCTTTCTTAGACTTCATTTATTTACTTGGGGCCCTACTGAATTGTGTTAGTACTGCTATCATTTTCCCTACAAGAACACACGTTTTTGAGGTTGGAAATTACATATTTTTTCCCATTCTGGTAATCATCTGTTATTTTTCCCATTTCCAGATTTCATAGAATGATGGCTTAGCTCAAGAAAGAGGCTGAAAGAATGACACATTGAATCAATGAAAAACTATGACTGAGAAACGAAAATGAAAACGATTATGCTCGCCAGCATCAGCCACTGACCTATGGGTTGGGAGAGAGTGGTTAAGCAGAAGTGTCCAAAATTGCTGAGGCAGTAAAATACTTTGTTTCTTTCTTTCCTGCTTGGTTTCTTTTTCTGGCATTACTCTTAATTTTAATTAATTTTATGCAAATTGTGAGGCCTTTTCCTCTGTATTTGTCTGTTTGATTTGTGTTGCTCTTATACAACACTAACTTAGACCAATTTGGGGTCAGAAAGGATTGATTTTAGCTCAAGGTTTCAGTCCATCATTGACTGAAACCAAGGCAGGAACTTGGAGGCAGAAACTGAAACAGAGGCTACGGAGGAATGCTACATAGCTGTTTGGATCTCCTGGTCAGGGATGGTACATCCCACATTGAATATTAATCAGGAAAACACCCCTTAAATACATGGACAACGGGATGAAGACAGTTCTTCGATTGAGGTTCTCTCCCCTTATGTGACCCAAGTTTCTTTTAAGAAGATTGACCCAAATCAACCATCACAACATCCCCCTCCCTTTTATTCCTGTGTCTGATCTGTTAATCCTTCATTCTGCCTTGTATATTTAAATTTGCAGGTAAGTCAAAATGGGAAACTGATGGACTAGTTCAAATGACACAACGATCTGGTATCTTGAGCCCTTTTGCCTCTAGAACACCTGATCCCAGAGGGAGGAAGCTGAAGCAAGTACTTTGAAGAAGAGAAGACGAGCAGAATTTGGTCATGAACCAGGACTGTGAATCAAAGATTATTTGATTTTCAAGCAAGTTCTCAAGCTCGCTATTCCATAATCCAACTATTCTGTGTGGGTATGTCAAACTGTAGTTTATATAATCACTAAAGTTTTCCATTAAAATGGATTAAATGTAAACAATCATTAAAATGCTGTACAGTTTTATAATAAAGACATTAATGTTGATAATGAATATTGACCAAGAAAAAAGTACTTAAATTTTGACAGAGAATGATAAAGCTTCATGAACAAAATTAATTTTTAAGATTAAAAAATGTAAATGTTTATTGCCTTTATGTATATATATGCTCTGCAGTTATGTGTGGAATCTGTGCAAGGCAGAAGAGGACATTTGATCTCTTGAGCTGGAGTTACAGTTGGTTCTGAGCATGTGGATGCTAGGAACTGAACCTATGTCCTCTGCAAGTGTTATAAATTCTCTTAACTGCTAAACTACATCTCCACATCCTTCAAGTTATGATATTTCAATTTTTTACAAGTATTATTACTGTATCATTAGGCAGGTATCATCTCAGTAATTTCTCTGTTTAAGAATAAAATAACATGACCAAAGCAACTTGGGGGAGAAAAGGGTAATTTTTGGCTTATAGTTTCAGAGTAATAGACTCTCCTACACAGATAAGATATGTAACAGTCAGAAAGACATGGCGGTAGATAGAGGAAGCTTCTAATCATATTCCATCCAATCCTGAAAGCAAAGATAGTACATGAAGTAGAGTTAGGTTCTAAATCTTCTAATTCAACCTGTTCTAGTACCCTGCCTCCATCAGGTTTCCTCTACCAAAAGGCCTTCCCAAACAGGACCACCAAATCAGAACCAAGTATTCAAATGCATGAGCATGTATGAAATATGCTGTTGTGTGTGATTTAATTTTATTGACTAAAAGAATCCATCTTTGTATAATAGTTTTAAAATTTCGAAGTTGTTACTTACAAACTGATCAGTTCTATTAACCTCTGTGCATTAAATTCTTCTACACGTTCTGAGGGACAGAAGCCTGCCACAGAGGGGTGGGGGAGGGCAGAGAACTGAGACAGAGGCAGAGAGGCAGAAGCTGAAGCAGGGCACTTGAGACAGAGACAAAGACAAATCATCAGACTCTAATCCAAGTCATTCATATTTTTCCAGTGCATCAGTAGAAGGTGTGCCCCCAAAATCTAACTGTCTGTAGGACATGGGAGGAAGTAGACATTCTTGGACATATGGAGAAAGGACCTGGTGTGCATGCAAACTTATCTTCCATCCAACAATCTTGTATATTTTCAAGGTAACAAATGAAGAGAAAATACTTTCTAAGCCAAACAATATGATTTGCTTAAAGTGAACACAGAAGGAAAAATAAAGAGATCAATCTGTCACGGTGAGTACAGAGGACAAGTGCAAGAGGAGAGAGAATACAGAACTACAGAGAAGTGAGACGAGATGGAAGAGTCTAAGAAATTCAGTGCCAGAGTCTTAGAACCACAGTCATGTAGTTAAAGAGCCAGATGCCTGAGAGTTAGGAGTAGGTAAGACATCTTTTGTTAAAGCAATTCCTGTTCCATTTAGTTGGTCATAGAAGAAGAATTAATGGACATGTGGGACCTTTGGGAAACATAGTCCCATTTGTATTATTGTAAATACTAAGAAAAGATAAAGCTTATTGGCAAGAGCTTCTTAGGGCTTTGTGCTTACTGAAGGTTTGTGTGGGCTAAGAAGGTTACCTCTGTGGTCTCACTCAGAAAGCTTCCTGGAAAGGAGATTTTGGGAATTTGGCCAAGAGTAGAGTTTATGAGGTTGCAGTGTATGACATAGGACCTATACTATTCTTGGTTAGAGCAATACTGGAGGTTAACAAATAATTCAGCATTTAAATGCCTTTACCGATGTCACTTGATACTATCACATTGGGAGGGTTTTTTGTTTTGTTTTGTTTTGTTTTGTTTTGCTGTTTTGTTGTTTTGTTTTTCGAGACAAGGTTTCTCTGTGTAGCCCTGGCTGTTCTGGAACTCACTCTGTAGACCAGGCTGGCCTCAAACTCAGAAATCCTCCTGCCTCTGCCTCCCAACCTCTGGGATTAAAGGCATGCGCCACAACTGCCTGACTCATACTGGGAGTTGTATTTATGCCTTATGTATTATAAAATATATTTGGCATATGACTGTATCTAGATAAGTTTACTCTTCTATAAAAGAAGCCATGTAACCATTAACGTGTTTCTTGATGTTGACTGTTGGAAAATAAACTTATCTTAGCCAGTTTAGGATGCTATAACATAATATCATACTCTGGATGGCTTAAGCAGTAGAAATTTATTTTCTCACAAATCTGAGGCAGAAAGTCTGATCTTAGGGTTCTAACATGGTTAGCTTCCAGTGAGGATTCTCTTGTTGGCTTGTAGGCAGCTTTCATGTCTTGGTATCTCCTGATGTAAGAGCGTTGGTATAAATTATTTAATACATATACTATTATATAAATATAAGTACATATATGAATAATATAACATATTATTATATATACACACATATACTTATATATGGCTGACATTATCTAAAACTAATTACCTCGTAATGGCCCAGTCACCAGTACTACCATATTGCCAATGAGCACTTGAATAAGCAGACTCAGGGAAAATATACTTCCATCCATAG
Source organism: Hylomyscus alleni (assembly GCA_019843855.1). Taxonomy (NCBI): domain Eukaryota; kingdom Metazoa; phylum Chordata; class Mammalia; order Rodentia; family Muridae; genus Hylomyscus; species Hylomyscus alleni. The sequence continues at coordinate 9,830 of JADRCC010525077.1, forward strand.
CACTTCCATTAGATCCACAAAACTTATGACGTAAGGAGTTATTCACTATTCTATTACTTGCCACAGTTAAATATAGATGCAAGGACAATGATTTCATTCAATCAAAAAATATGTTCTTAGAATCCATGATGAGTAAGATCTGCCATGTCAAAGGACTTCTAACAATAGCTAGATATATACCTTCAAATTTCATAAAGTTCTTGTTTAGTAGCAATGACTTTCATAAAACTTTATATTTTCAATCTGAATTCTTTGAGATTTATAATGAGGCACGACATACTAATGAGTTATAGAATTCAAGATAGGAATATCATATTAGCCAATGTATTAATAGCACTTCTGTTTTAGTGGCTTTAGTGTTATGAAATAGACTTTTCTAATTATTCATTACTAGCACTCCTACAAACTTTGAACATTGCCAGTTTTACAAGAGTGGATTTTCCACTAAATTGCTTTAAATTTTTACTATAAGCATGGAGGTAAGCATAGTTTTTCTATGTGATAGTATGCTACTGTGTAGTATTACAAAGAATAATGCTATGTATTTTACAGGTAATTATTATTTTTAAAGTAAGTAAAATAGTCATTAATTATTTATTGTATTTTGTACTTAACCTTTCTTGTTGAATATTTGTTAATATCTTGTTATCTATCTTGTTATATTAGAGTGTACATATGTGTTCAGGCAGATATATATTTATCTATGTTTATATCTAAAATATATATAGTAGTGTGTATACATACAAAAGAAACTTGTGCATAGGTGTACATGTATGGATATACCTAATTATACATATATGTAAATGCATGTCACAAATGTATATGTATGTTCATATGTACATACATATATACACACCTGCACGTACATCTAAATCTATACTTGTCTCTTGAGTTTAAAAAGAGATTTTCCTTCATTTTCCTTATTGCTTACCTCATAGGGCCAACAGATGAGATGGAAAAGGTAAATATGAAGGTCCCTCTTTTTGACTTTCTTCTGTTCTACTGTAGTTCATCTTCCTTCTGTAGTTCTTGATGAACTACACTTTCTCAATATCTAAGACTATGGCAATTAGGAAAGTTTGCAGATTATAGTATGAAAATATGAAAACAATAAAACAAAAGGTCGATATAACAACCACACATAAAATACATGCAGACAATAACCTAACATTAGTTACCATAGAACATAAAATAATCTGTTTCAAAAATTTAATATTATCAATATTTTTGCATAAAAAAGAAATTGTGTGATTATATGTGGTGTTGAGAGACATACAAAAAACTGTAGAAA
>JADRCC010525133.1:0-15562 GCA_019843855.1 Hylomyscus alleni
TTTTTTTTTTTAACCAGGATACAGTATGCTTTTTCTATATACTTTTAAAATTTTTATTATATCCTATGACTCCTATGTTAATAATTGTTCTTAGCTTCTGGAGTCACATGGTTAGGGATTATTTATTTTAGTTTCCCTTATGTTCATTCTTTTGGGGGGTAGGGAAAGATGGTACTTACTGCATAGCCAAGTCTGACTTCAGCTAACTGTGTAGTCCACACTGGTCTCATGGTCTCCCTGCCTCAGACTTCTAAGTGCTGGGCTCCCATGTGTGCCCCACATCCAGCTCCTTCATCTCTCTTTCTCTTTCCTCCTTCTCTGAGACAGTGTCTCACTGTATAGCCCAGGTTGACCTAAAAACCTCAATATGTAGACCAGGCTGGCCTCAATCTCATTAGGATCAGCTTAGCTCTGCCTTCCTAGTGCTGTAATAGCTGGGCAAGTAGCGGCATGCATGTGCCATGGTGTATGTGTGGACAAGTGGTGGGAGCTGATTTTCTCCTTCCCCCATGCTGGTCCTGGGGATTGAACTCAGGCCCACAGGTTTGGTGGCTAGCTCTCACTGCCCTCTGATTTTATTTTTTGAGTAGATAAAAGTCTTTAAGTGGTAGGGCTAGCTAGATGGCTCAGCGGGTAAGAGCACTGAATACTCTTCGAAGGTCCTGAGTCCAGATCCCAGCAATCACAAGGTGGCTCACAACCACCAGTAATGAGATCTGACGCCCTCTTCTGGTGCGTCTGAAGACAGCTACAGTGAATTACGCCGGAGCGAGAGGGGCCTGAGCGAGCGGGGCGGGAGCGAGGGGGCCGGCGCGAACGGGGCTGGAGTGAACGGGGCCGGAGCGAACGGGGCCGGAGCGAGCAGGGCCGGAGAGCATCCACACACATGATGGCTCACAGTCATCTGTATAGCTACAGTGTACTCATACACATAAAAAAAATCTTAAAAAAAAAAAAAAAAAAAAAAAAAAAGGTCTTTAAGTGAGTTCCAGGGATTAAACTCAGTTCATCAGGTTTGTTCAGTGAGCATTTTACCAATTGAGCATCTTATATAGACAAGAGGTTTTAATTAGGCCAGTGCTGGGAGCCAGCCCCAACTGGGTGTTTCTTTTTCCTTGTCGGTTCTTCTTGAGGCAGAGGAGGGAGAAGAGCGTGGGCGGGGGTAAGACTCAGTCTTACGAGATATTTAGAGTTGTTGTATAATAAAAAGTTTACTTATCTAAGTCTAAGTTACTATGCTATTGTAGCTGACCTGCCTTCTGTGATCCTCTCAGGCCAGAAACTGCAGTTTCTGGCACATAGCACCTCTTCCTCAAACCACAAAGGATTAAGTAAATAATAGCCTTTGTTCTATCTCAGCAGGAACTGCTGGGCTCTAACTTTCAGCCTGCTAGTCGGAAGTCGCAGGAAAAGACTCTTAGAGAAGTGACTATAGAATTTATTACTAAGTTGTAAAAAGTTTCCTATGAAAGCTATCTAAGGGGAAAATCAAAAAAATCCTAAGTGGGGAAAGGGAAAAATTCTCTAAGTGGGGAAAGGGAAAGGATTCTACTCTATCTAGCTCTACCTCATCTCTTTGTCCCCAGTACTTATACATCTTTCAGAATACATGATCACATGTTACAAAGTTCATCACAAGTTCACACCAAACATCAAATCATAAATTGAAATAGAAGTTTACAACAGCAAATGTTTACATGCATATCCATTAGGAGTAATTATCTAGCTAAACATCCATCACCTGTCTCAGCCCCACAGGTTCTTTGAAGATTTAAGATAATACCTAAGTTTTTTGTTTTTTGGTTTTTTTTGGTTTTTTTGTTTTTTTGTGTGTGTTTTTTTGGTTTTTCAAGACACGGTTTCTCTGTATAGCCCTGGCTGTCCTGGAACTCACTCTGTAGACCAGGTTGACCTCGAACTCAGAAATCTGCCTGCCTCTGCCTCCCAAGTGCTGGGATTAAAAGCGTGCACCACCACTGCCCAGCATACCTAAGTTTTAAGTGAGGTTTTGTATAGATGAACCCAGTCAATATTTTATCTTCTGTCCTAGCACCTATAATAAATTGTTAGTCTCCCTTTTATGACCTCTGGTTAATTGTTTTACAACCTCCTGAAATGTGCTCTGAGTAGGAGAAAGTCTGGTTACTATCTAAGAACAATTAACTGGTGACACTTGGGAGACTAACAGAGTTCTCATTGCAGTTTTGACTATCAGAAAAGGACCTAATAGCAATCCTATTATAAAAGAGCTTAATAATCACAGATATAATTTTAGGAATTCTTATAGGATCATCATTAAGACTTAAGTCATGTATTTGTCTATATAGCATCACTACAAGACAGTACATCTTCATGGATCTGCAGAGATCTGCTCCAAAGGGGTGTGCTATTACTTAGTGATTATTATACATGTTTAATAATATCAGGAAAAGTATATTAATAGCAGGAATCTTTCCTAAAATTAGTTCCTCACAGCCTTGCTTAATGAGGGCACACATGTCGCAGATTATATAATAATCAGAAACAGGCATTTCAGGATGATCACTTGCTAGTTATTAGCTTGTCCTATTATGGCTCCTGACAGGCCAGGTGGTGGTTGCCCACACCTTTAATCCCAGGACTCAGGAGACAGAGGCAGGCAAATCTCTCAGTTTGAGGCCAACCTGATCTACAACGTGAATTTCAGAACAGCCAGGGATACACAGAAGAAAATAAAACCTGTCTAGAACAACCAAAAAAGAAAAGAAAAGAAAAGATTTTAATTAGTATGTTTGCCATGGATAAATTGAGTATATAGAATGATTTCCAATGCAGGAAGAATGGGCTGGGGGTGGGGTTGGGTTCTGGGTCTGTCCAAATACCCCTGGCTCCCCATCTCACCCGGTACTTGGGTATACAGCCTATTCCTCTGTCCCCTACTAATCAGGAGAAAATGTCCTCAAAACGAGAGGCTGGAGATCCTTGGGTCAGGCATACCTGCAAGTCTGGCCAACTGAGATCCCTACTTCTTGGGCTCACCTTCCCAGTAACTGCTTAACTTCAATGTTTTCTCCTACCTAAGCAGAGAAACATTCAACTGTTATAGCACAGGCCAGGAGGAGCTAAGAAATTGTATTTAAGATGATCTCTCATGGTGCCCTCACCTGTCTAAGACAGAGGGTCACATCTCGTGTGGTGAGTGCTGGCCCTCACCAGAACAGGGTGCCAAATGTGCTGGCAGAGGAAGGGGGAGTCGACATGGGCAGGGACACACTGGCTTCCTAAAGCCGGCTCTGCTCCAGAGTCAGACCACGCTGTGCTCAGCTCCGTACAGCCTCAGCTTCAGAGAGTTGCTTAAGTGGGTTAGGATAGCGCTGTCCTGAGAACTCAGACACTTGATTCCCTGATGTGTGCGTCCCAATAAGCACCAGTCTCCTCAAACATGTCCAGGGGTGCGCGCATTTGGGGTGGGGGTGGGGTTTCAAGACAGGTTTTTCTCTGTGTCGTCTTGGCTATCCTGGTTCTGTAGACCCACATGCCTCTGCTTCCCCAGTGCGCCACCACCACTAGCTATTGACTAGATCCTACATGTTTCTCAAAGGCTCTTCTGTGAAAAGCTCGGTTGCCAGCCTGTGGCATTACTGAGAGGTGGCAAGACTCACTGCCGGCATAACTAGGATGTGGTGTGAGGAGAGAGGTATCCAGAGCACAGCCGAACAAGCTCTGTAGGCCAGGATGAGAAAGATCGCTGAGACTAACGAAAACACCCAAAGGCTCCCTACCAGACACAAGGTTTATTGAAACTTAGAAAGTCGCACGCTGGATCAGTAGCGCTTTTCTCCTCAGCGATCCGTTTTTATTGCCCTGCTCGCCATAGAGGCATTAACTAAACTGCTCAAGCAGCCACATCCTTAGCTTGCCAGCTTGCTTTGTTTGTCCTCGGATGACCAGCACTGTAAGGAAGAGCTGACTTAGCCCGTGTGGGAAGTAGCTCCCCTCTTCTGAAAATGCTACTCCTCTGGCTCCCTCGGAAGCAAGAGAGCAGCATCACCTCGACTGGACATCCTGGCTTCAGCCTGCCTGCCATTGTTCCCTTGACTGCCAGAGAACCTCGGGAACAGAAAGGGTACTTTAGGGACTTGGCAGTTAAGGCCACTGCCTTGTTTCTCTCAAGGATCATACTTGGGGCCTCATGAGAAGAAGTTAAGTTACTGGAGTGTGTCCTTGAGGGGAATCTGTGGGATACCAGCCCTGTCCTCTCTGTTGGCTTTCTGTTTGCTGACCAAAGCTGCAGAGCCAAGAGATCTGGGGTTGAGTCCTCTGATGAGGAAAGCTAAAACAAATCTTCCTCCTTGAAAACTGATGATCTCCGTGTTTTAGTACAGCTCCGGAAAGCTGTCAAATGCAATCACTCGAGCTCAATGTAATTCTCTGGAATAGGATAGAAACAGCCTACTTCTGCTTTCTTAGCAGAGGCCACAGGAGGGACTGGGGTTGAGGCTCAGTTGGCAGATGTCCTGGGTTTAATCTCCTGCACGGTGGGTGTGGTGCCTGTCCTGGGGAGGCAGAGGCAGGAGGATCACAAGTACAAGGCTATTGATGGCTTCATAAGGAGTTTGAGCCAGCTTGGACTACATGAGACCCTTTCCCAAAATACAAAACAAAACAAATCACAAAGTGTAAATGTTTAGACTGTAGTCTGCCCTAAGTAGTATGTGACATGTAACTCTTAGCCCCTGGTTAACCACTCCCGCCACCCACTGAAACCAGTGTCCCCATCGCATGGCTATACATGCAAAGAATTGCTTATTTTACTTGTATTCTTATCTTCATTTTTTCCCCCGGTTTCATTAGAGTTGAAATATGCATAGCATACAATCTGCCATTTTTGTCCAGGGGAGATATGGATCCAATCTTCATTATTTTCAGTGTCCAGGTCACTGGTGTTGGTGTGCAGCTGTCTCTGTCTGTAATTCTGTCCATCTCACAAGAACTAAAACCCCGGTGGCATCCACTTCCTGCTCCCCCAGTTCCTAGCAAGTCACTTAGTGGGGTCACACTGCTCTTGTCTTTTTGTGACTGGCTTAGTTCACTTTGCAGAGTATCCTTAATTCTCATTAGCACAGTCAAATGTGTCAGGACTTCCTGTTTCACAACTGGATGGAGTTTTACTCTGTGGGAAGCACACATCTGGCTTATCCATTCACCTGTCAATGACCACTTGGGTTTTGTCCATGTTTCATGTATTGTGACTGACACCACTATGGAACCTGGACATGCAAATACCTCCTCAAAATTCCACTTTCAATTCTTTTGGGTATGAACCCAGAAAAAGTGTGGTTCCACATTCCACCTCACTGCCGGGGTATGTGAACTCTACTCAGACAGACGAACCGCAGAATGCTAGACTGCCTTTGACCCTACACCGCCATAGGGGGATGGGTTTTCAGGAAGCTCCAATGCACTGCGCAGCGGGGTGGGAGAATGCTGCCTAGGATGGGAATCTCAGCCTGGGTGAGAAACTATGACGGCTGAGGCTGAAGAGTCAGGGGTTCCCAAGCTCCTGGGTGAACAGACAGCCCTGGGCCTGTGAAGAGGCCGGGGGAGGGGGATGCCGGCGGGGGAGTCGGTGAGGGGAGAGAGGGAACTCCAGCTTAGTGGAAACCATCCAGGATGGAGGCGGGGACCTTCCTCTAGAGACTTAGGCAGCAGCTCTGTACAACGAAGGCTCCCTCCACGGTAGTTCTTGATAAGAGAGGCAGTCCTTGGTTCCAAACTGTTTATTGATTGTTCACCGTGGAGAATAGCTGCATACCCTTTCCTCCGGGTGAACCAGAGTTAAATACCTTTTGCAGGAAGGAATGTCCGGGAAGTACCTAGAGTCCATCTAGGTACCTCATTAGCACACAGAACTTTGTGTTTTGTGCTATGTGATCAGTGGTCATGATCTTCATGTGGGGGAGTTGTGGTCACATGTTCCAGGCCAGGAGTCTGGTCGGTAGTAGGGAAATTCCCACCGTCCTTAGGTGGGTGCCAGGGTTTCTGAACCCACTCAACCTTACCAAGTTTCCTAGTATGGTCCACTGCCCCACAAAAAAGAATTATTGGACCTTTGGACTTCTAATATTCTGAGAATCTGCCTGCCATACTCTCTTGCTTTCACTTTCCACCTGCAAAGCACCGGAGTTCCAATTTCTTTTAGACTTTAGAATGTTTATTATCTTCCGTGCTTTGACATTGATAATGACCATCTTAATAGATAGGAAGCAGTGTCTACTGTAGCTTTGATTTACCTTGCCCTCATAATTAGTGGTGTTGGGCACCTTTGCATTGGCAAACATATTAGCCTATTTGTGTATCTTTGATCTTTTTTGTTTTGCTATTTTTTTGTTTTTGTTTTTATTCTTGTTTAAGACAAGATCTTGCTTATTTGTTTATTTTGAGATAGAGTTTCACTGTCTGACCAGGAACTTACTCTGTAGACCAGACTGGCCTTAGACTCAAGAGATCTGCCTGCCTTTGCCTCCTGAGTGCTAGGATTAAAGATAGGCACCACCCTGCTTGGCTCCATTTTATTCTGGGTCTCAATGAACCTGGAACTCACAGGTTTTGGTTAGACTGACTGGCCAGCAAGCCCCAGCTTCCATATGTACAGTGTGTCACATGCGCTGCCTCCCCATACACATGAGTAAATGAAAGAAAGATTTTTTTTTTTTCAAGATAGGGTTTCTCTGTGTAGTCCTGGCTATCCTGGAACTCACCCTGTAGAACAGGCTGGCCTCGAACTCAGAAATCCGCCTGCCTCTGCCTCCCAAGTGCTGGGATTGGAAGAAAGATTTTTAAAGATCTTGGGAGGGGGTGCTGGAGAGACAGCTCAGCAGTTAAGAAACTGGATGCTCTTCTAGAGGACTCAAGTTCGATTCCCAGCACCCATATGGCTGCTCACAACTGTCCTAAGCTCCAGTTCCACAGGGTCCATCACCCTCTGCTGGCTCCAAGGGCAACAGTAAAATGTGTGCTGCACAGATATAGACACAGTCAAAATATGTATACACATAATTTTAAAACTCTCTGAGATAGTACCCAGCACTGGGAGCATTGGATTATGGGCTGTCAGTCTAATCTTCCACCATACAAAAGCCATTCAATGCATACGCCCCATAGGAGAAATTCAAGACCCTTCTGGGTTATTGACATTTCACAGACCCAGGAAATGAAGGGACTTTTTATTTTGTTTGTTTTTGTTTGAGACAAGATCTTGCTTGTTTGTTTGTTTTGAGACAGAGTTTCACTGTGAAGCCCTGGCTGACCAGGAACTTATTCTGTAGACCAGAGTAAGTATACTCATTATCGTAATTCATTCACACATTCATTTTGTAGGGCTGAGGATGGAATCAAACCCAGGGCTGTCCGTATGCTAGGCCTACATTCTACCACTAAGCTACATCCCTAACTGCATGAGATAATCTTATAAAACCTAGAAGAGAAATTATAGTTTTGTTGAAGGGATGATTTAAAACACCACCACTATCACCACCACCAACAAAACCCAGAGTCTTATGTAGCCCAGGCTAGGTCAAATGTGCTATTGAACAACTGATCTTCTAGCCTCTACCTCCAGAGTACTGAGATTATAAGTGTGCACTACCATACTCAGTCAGAGGAGACAATGTTGTTGTTGTTGTTGTTGTTGTTGTTGTTGTTGTTATTATTATTATTATTATTATTATAATATTATTGATACAGGATCTCACTATGTGACCCTGACTGGCCTCACTCTGCAGACCAGGCTGGCCTTGAGCTTGCAGAGACCCTGCCTTTGGTTCCAGAGTGCTGGGATTAAAGGCATATCCCACCACAGCCTGGCCGATGATTCAGAACTAGCCTAGATCTTCATTCCCGGGTCCTGGAAGGTATCCTTTGCCAACCTGTGCAATGTTGAGGCCAACATAAAGACATAAAACAGTTAAGACTGTGAGCCTCCATTCTACCAGCCATACAGGAGGCATCAGGTAGTGAGCCATGCTAGGCTTTATTTATAAAGGAGCTGGCAGCCACACTTCTGCAAATTCTTCACGAGTCCCTCTCATAGTTATTATTGGCACAGGTGTCGGTCTCATGTGCAGTTCTTAGTGACTCACTTTCAGCTCTCGGTGGAGTTTTCTTGGACGGGTTGCTCCTCCCTACTCTGTGAACCCTGCATGCTTCATCAGTCAGTTGGCTTTTGAAACAGTCTCCCCATGTAGCCCTGGTTGACCTGGAACTTCCTATGAAGACTGGGCTGACCTAAAACTCAGAGATCTACCTTCCTGTGTCTCCTGAGTGCTAGGACTAAAGGCATGCGTCATAATATCCAACCTTGATAGCCAGTCTTCTGTCATTGTCCCCTCACACCACATGGGCCTGGGACTAAACTATGGGCACTGTGTGACTAGTGATGGTTAAATGTGCTGGTGAGTTTTTTTTTTTTTTTTTTTTTTTGTCAACTTAACACAAGCTGGAGTCATCTGAGAAGAGGGGCTCTCAGATTAGCCTGTAGTTCATTTTTTCTTTTTTCTTTGTTTGTTTGTTTGTTTGTTTGTTTTGGTTTTTCAAGACAGGGTTTTTTTTCTGTGCATCCCTGACTGTCCTCAGACTTGCTCTGTAGACCAGACTGGCCTCAGACTCACAGAGATCCACCTGCCTCTGCCTCTGGAGTGCCACCACCTAGCACATTTAATGATTGCTGTGGGAGGGCCACTCTGGCAGTATCACCCCTGGACAGGTGGTTCTGGAGTAGAAGACAGAAGGCTGAGCACGCCATGGAGAGCAAGCCAGCGAGCAGTGTCCTTCCCTAGCCTCTGTTTCATTTTCTGTCTTAACTTCCCTGCATGATGGACTACAAAGTTTAAAATGAAACAAACCCTTTCCTCCCCAAGTTGTTTTGGCCACGGTGTTTTTCACAGTTGTGGAAAGAAAGCTAAAACATGATGTGAGAAGAATGCAGGCTCCTATGTTCCGTGCCCTACCATGGCCCAAGCTTCCTGGACATGTGTACTATCTCAGTTGTATCCTTGGAGTAATCCAGAGTAAGTCAGTCTGGCTACGAGGACATTCCCACTTTTACATTCCACCTCCTGGGAGAAGATACATTTCCAATGTTCTTGTCTACCAAAGCTCCAGTCCTTTCAAATGACTCCTGGCCAGGAATTCCCTGGGAGCAGGGTTTGGAAAGGATAGTAGTCTCCATCCTACACCATAGACTCCTGTTTTTCAGGACATTTTGGCTGTCTGGGCTGGCCGGTGCCCTGAGCAGACCTTGGGTGCAAGCTCTGCAGCCAACACCCAGAGGAAGCTCCACTCCCAAGCGCTCTAACACGACCAGGATCAGAGGTGAGGAGGACACAACATCTGTCCTAACACTGGGAGTAACTGGGACCAGCAGGACCCAGGCACACAGGAACTCTGCCAGCTCAGTGGCTCGGGTTGCTTCCAGTCTGTCTGGGCCTGTGGTGCCCTGAGCAGACGTTGGGCACAAACTCCGCAGCCAATCCCAAAACACCCAGAGGAAGCTCCACTCCCAGGTGCTCTAACAAGCCCAGGATCACAGGATCACAGAAGCAGCTTGACTCAGAGGAGTTCTAACACAATCAGGATCACAGGAAGGACAGGCTCCAGTCAGATTTAGCAAGGGCAGGTAGCACTAGAGATAACCTGATGTCGAGGGGCAAGCATAAAAATATAAGCAACACAAACCAAGGTTACTTGGCATCATCAGAACCCAATTCTCCCACCATTGCAAGTCCTAGACACACCATCACACCAGAAAAGCAAGATTCAGATATAAAATCACTTCTCATGATGATGATACAGGACTTTAAGAAAGATATAAATAACTCCCTCAAAGAGATACAGGAGAACACAGGTAAACAGCTAGAAGCACTTAAAGAGGAAACACAAAAATCCCTTAAAGAACTACAGCAAAACACAATCAAACAGGTGAAGGAAATGAACAAAACCATCCAGAATCTAAAAATAGAAATAGAAGCAATAAAGAAATCAGAAAGAGAGACAACCCTGGAGATACAAAACCTAGGAAAGAAATCAGGAGTCATAGATGCAAGCATCACCAACAGAATACAAGAGATAGAAGAGAGAATCTCAGGGGCAGAAGATACCATAGAAAACATTGACAGAACAGTCAAAGAAAATGCAAAAAGCAAAAAGCTCCTAACCCAAAACATCCAGGAAATCCAGGACACAATGAGAAGATCAAACCTAGGGATAATAGGTATAGAAGAGAGTGAAGACTCCCAATGTAACGGGCCAGTAAATATCTCAACAAAATTATAGAAGAAAACTTCCCTAACCTAAAGAAAGAGATGTCCACGAACATACAAAAAGCCTATAGAACTCCAAATAGACTGGACCAGAAAAGAAATTCCTCCTGTCACATAATAATCAAAACACCAAATGCACTAAACAAAGAAAGAATTTTAAAAGCAGTAAGGGAAAAAGGTCAAGTAACATATAAAGGCAGGCCTATCAGAATTACACCAGACTTCTCACCAGAGACTATGAAAGGTAGCTCTCAGCTTAGCTAAGATGGAGGTAAAATCCTTTGGTGATGTGAGGGTCATTGAAGTACAATCTTATTACAATGAAATCCAATGTCTAAAAACTGTTCTTATTTTGGGCTTGTACCACAGTAAGAGCCAGATTTTAAGCTCTACTAAATACAAAACAAACAAACAAACAAAAAGACTTTATATATTTATGTTCATTTAAGAAAATACAGTAATGATGTATTATTTTAAAATACACAGTTACTATGTTTGAAGCTATTTAAAATTTATATTGAGAAAATATATTTCCAGTATTGCTGTAGAAAAGCATCTACATAAGACTGTTAAATTGTTGTTTTATACCAAACAACTTTTATAATACTCATTTTATTGTTATAATATTTTATAAATTTTAAAGAATATGACAAAAAAGGTATTGTAGATATTGATAGGGGGGTCTCTGGGAGGAGTTGGGGTACAAAAGGGAAACAAGAATGTGATTTAATTCTATTTACTTAAAATATGTTTTTAAATGTTAACAAATTCAGATAAATTGAAATCATGCATCTTTTCTCATCATAATGCAATAAAACTTAAATCAATAAAGAAAAGATAATTTTCAGGACATTTTGAAAAAGGGCATTGCTGGGGTATAAATTATACAAGATGTAATATACTCTTTTTCTCTTGTTTTGTTTGGGGGTAGGATGAGGCTAGGTAACCCAGACTTGAACACTTGATCCTAATGCCTCAGTTTCCCTAGTGCTGGAATTACAAGCCTAATCTACCACACTTAGTTCCCCCTCCCCTGCAAATTAGTCTTGAATGTTCTAGAATTTCATGTAATGGTATTTACTCTTTGTGTCTTCTCTTTCCTTTAGCACCCACAGGTTGTCGTTGTTTTGATAGTTCATCCCTGCTGTTGCTTTTACAAGCACAGTAGTGTCCTATGGTTGCCCATCTCAATATGCCACAGGTGGTTTTTTCCACCGTGGGTAGACGTGGCAGTTATACATCTGTTACTTCTTCCAATCTTCCCTCCGTTACCTGTTCAGCCATAGTTCATTAAAGGTTGTGGTTTTCAACCTTCCTAAAACTGTGACCGTCTAATAGAGTTCTGCATGTTGTGGTGACCCCCAACCATTAAAAAAAATAATACTTAGGATATCTGACAAGTGACTCCCCCAAAGGGTCCGACCCACAGCTGTTTCTTTCAGTGAGAGCACGACGTTTTGTCAGTAGATGGCGCTGCAGAGCCACTGCAGCAGGAAAGTACTTGCTTTTCCCTTCTGGTGAGTTTTACTCTCCTCCTCTACGTCAGCGGCACATGCATGGGCTATTCGTGTCGTGTCCCGGCTGCATGTTCCCACCACATTAACACCTACAAAGACACAACCCTAGCCCAGAGCCGCCTTGAACAGAGCTCCCATCGAGGACACTGCTCATCTTAGCTGGCTCAGACATTGGTGACTTCTGTGTGCCGACTCTCAGCTTCTGCTCAGACAGAGCTCTGCAGGGTGCCTCCAACACCAGGTCTTGCACCACTCCATCTGCAGGTAGGTTCATGACTTTTCTGGGTACTGTTGTCACCTGCCTTTACTCGGGTGTTTCTTCTACCAAGGCTAGCCTTGGTAGCACAACCGACTTCTTACATGTTTGCTAACAGGTTTACACCACAGCTTCAGCAAGAGTCCCGCCTTCTAATTTGTTTCTTTGGGTTCCTTCCCTCATCTTTAGGATAGTCCTTAGATCATTTTGATTAAAGTGCTGGACACTGAGCTCAGGGACTTGTGCGTGCTAGGCAAGTACACCACCACTGAAGGACATCAGGCTTTTCCCACTCCTTCACAGCTGCTCTGATGTTAAATCGGTCGGTTTTGTTTTGTTATCTTTTCTAGAGACAAGGTGTCATATGTAGCCCAGGCTGGCCATGAACTTACCATGATTCCCCTACCTCTACTTCGAAGTGTTTGGATTACAGGCATGAGCCACTATACCTACTAAACTGGTGTTTTGTTTTGTTTTAACATTTCCTTGGTAAGCAGGGCATGGTGAGGTATTCCTGGCCTCAGGTTAAACTACACATTGAGTTCCAAAATAGCCTAGGTCACGGTAAAAACACGTCTTTAAAAAAAACAAAACAAAACAAAAAAAACGGAATTAGAGCTGGTGAGATGGCTCAGCGGGTAAGAGCACTGACTGCTCTTCCGAAGGTCCTGAGTTCAAATCCCAGCAACCACATGGTGGCTCACAACCACCCGATATGAGATCTGACGCCCTCTTCTGGTGCGTCTGAAGACAGCAACAGTGTATTACGCCAGAGCGAGCCAGGCCGGAGCGAGTGGGGCCGGCAGAGGTTCTGAGTTCAGTTCCCAGCAGCCACACACATGATAGCTCACGGCCATCATACACATAAAATAAATCTTTAAAAAACGGAATTAATTATATAATTACTTAATAAAGTCCCTCTTTCAAATTACTATGTGGTTTCAGTATTTGGACTGAACTATAACAGTTTAGAAGTTTGTATTGTTTCAATTTCGGGCTTTCATGAATGAATAAGGCTGTCTTGGATGTTCCCGCCTTTGGGAAGGTGTGTTTCAGTACTTCTGATAAACACTGAGGAACGCAGTTGCTGCATCCTGTGATGAGAGAGAGCGCTTGCTTTGGGAGGGACTGCCAAGCCGGTTCCCATAGTGGCCGCACCATCTGACATTTCTCTCAGAAATGATCATTCGCTCTAGCAGAGGTGTAGGCGTGCTGTTCTTTCATGATTGATGCTAAGAATCTTCTCCGTGCTCACCAGCATTTGTGTAGGTTTGTAACTTGTCTGTTTAAATCTTTTAGCCTATTTGACTCATCTTGTTTATTTATATTTGGATTTTTGTAACAGGGTTTCTCTACTTAGCCCTAGCTGTCTTGAAACTCACTATATATACCAGGATGGCCTTGAACTCACAGAGATCCACCTGCCTCTGCCTCTGAGTGCTGGGGTTAAATGAGTGTGTCACCATGCCCAGCTTGGACTCGTCTTGTAGTAACTCTCTCTCTCTCTCTCTCTCTCTCTCTCTCTCTCTCTCTCTCTCTCTCTCTCTCTCTCTCCCTCTTTCCTCCTGTAAGACAGGGTCTCGTTATAATAGTCTAGGTTGGCTTGAACTCACTATGTAGCCCAGGCTGGCCTCAAATGTCACAGCAATCATCCTGATTTCTACCTCCCAAGGGCTACCATGGCAGGGCTGAGCCACTATGCCTGGCTTCTTAGGAATCTTAATAGTGACTCAGGAAAAGAGAAGAAATCTAACTTTTATGAAATCCAAGGTATCTTTTTTCTTTTGTTTTACAGTCTGAGATGTCTGTCGTCGAGCTGTGAGGACTAACCCCCATTTCTCATTTTAGTGGCTCTCTGGACTAACCCCCATTTCTCATTTTAGTGGCTCTCTGGACTAATCTTTGTGCTCTGCCTTGAGTTAACTTTTCTCTTTCTTGTCTTTCCATCTTTCAGTAGAATGCTTCATAAACCTGTGTCGTCCTTGTACAGGGCCACGCTAATCTTCTTCATGCCATCCCAATTTTAGTCTCCGTGCTGCTGGAGCGAGCATGATTAACTTCTCGACAGTGTTAAGTCAGGAAAGGTTTGTATTTTTCCACTCAAATGCAGCCACCCTGCCCCAGCATCTTCTTGGTATTTTTGGATGGTTGTTTCCAGGATATCCCACAGACCCCCAAATCTGAAGATTCTGATGTTTTCTATATAAAATGACAAGGTATTTGCAGGTATCCTACACACAGCTTCCCATTTATCTTTCTATACCTAACACAACGTAGATGCTAGAAAAGTAGCTAACTATATTGTTTACAGGATAATGACTATGGACAAAAGTCTTTCCATGTACAGTGGAGATAGAAGTTTTAAAAAATACTTTTAACCCATGACTTGCTAACTCTGGATAAAGAAGCCACAGAACTAGTGGGTCAACTTCTCGCCATTTACAGTCCCCTTCATTGAGGGGGAAAAAGGGAACCTGAATTACTTGATAACTGTGGTGGTTTCCATATGGTTGGCCCAGGGAATGACACTATTTGGAGGTGTGGCCTTGTTGGAGTGAGTGTGGTCTTTTCGGAGGAAAAGTGTCACTGTGGGTGGAGGGCTTTAAGACTCTCATCGAAGGTGCCAGGAAGCTGGTTTTCTCTTAACTACCTTCAGATGAAGATGTAGAACTCTCAGCTCCTCCTGCACCATGCCTGCCTGGATGCCTGCCTTGATGACAATGAACTGAACCTTCTGTGAACCTGGAAGCCAGCCCCAAATAAATGTCGTCCTTCTGAGAGTTGTCTTGGTCATGGTGAAGGTTCACAGCAGTAGAAAGCTTAACTAAGACAGTACTTTGTCAAAAATGAATTGACCTTGTATATATTTCTTCATTCTTCTCGTCCACTGACCCCTGTATCTGTTCTTAGAACACTGTTTCCATCTTGCAGTAGTCAGGTAGCGTGAGAACTGTCTCAGTTACTATTCATTCACTGTGAAAAGATACCCGGGAAGAGGGCTGAGAGACAGGTCAGTGGTGAAGAGGACTGGTTGGTCCCCCAGAGGACTCAGCCTCAACTCACAGTACCTGATGGCAGCTTACAACCTTCTGTCACTCCAGTCCTGCAGAAATGACGCTCTTCTGGCCTCCTTGGGTGTTGGAAGCACACGGCACACTGACATACACCCAGGCAAAACATGCACACACATTTAAAATATAAAACAGAAACCTGGGAGAGGGAAAGATTTGCATTGGTTTCTGGTTGAAGCCAATATAATCCATCACAGGAGTTGGCAAGATAGTGTGTGACCCTGCAGTGGTGGTGGGAGTGTGGGAAGTGGGTTGACAACTGGTTGTTACATAGTTTTGATTAGGAAACAGAGTTTAACAGAAACTGATCGAACTCAACACAACCCCCATAACCTCCAAAGCATGACCACCAGCTGAGGACCCAGCATCCCACCCACCATGTGAGGACCCAGTCTCCCATCCACCATGTGAGGACCCAGC
>JADRCC010525147.1:1768-13685 GCA_019843855.1 Hylomyscus alleni
AAAAAAAAAAAAAAAAAAAAAAAAAAAAAAAAAAAAAAAAAAAAAAACAAAAAAAAAAAAAAAAAAAAAAAAAAAAAAAAAAAAAAAAAAAAAAAACCAAAACAAAAACAAACAAACAAACAAAAAACAGAAAATAATAAAGGAGTGTCAATGGCAACAACCAAGAGTATGCATGGCCATCTTCTTCTGGAAGATTTGTTGGTAATCTTTAAACCTCAGGTTAAGCCATTATTTGTATTTTGCCTAATATGTTCTCGCTAAGATTTTATTTTGTCATGACAATTGTCTACATATTCTAAATTTTCCTCTTTCACAAAAAACCCATTCAGGTTTCAGGACATGTTACTTATTGATGTTCCACCACTTGCTAACACATTTAGTTTGAAGGGAAATTTGATGTGCTGCATAGTCTGTGTACCCGGGGGAAACTTTCTGGAGTGTTTCACACATTACACTCCAGATGAAATCTTGTCAGAATGCTGCAGACACCTTTCTTATAAGTATGCAGAAAACATTACTCTCCAGAGTGTATTCTATTTGCACAAAAATTGTTAAAAAAAAAAACCCTCCCAGTTGGTATTTGTTGAAAACCATTTCTCTACTTAGTATTTCCATATTCTTTAGAAAATTTGATGAGAAAATAAAACATCTGTGAGTGAAACCTACACCTTTGTGGACATGCCTAAGTCATTTTTACTAAATGTATTAAGACTTTTAAAGTATATTTTGTAGACAAAAAATATCAATTAGGATCTGAGTCTTATATATGTTTTAAGTCTAATTCTTATGATATACTTTTTTATTTCAAAATACTTTTATGATTAAAATACTCTTGAAATTTGAATGGCAATTTATTTTTGAGATTTTGAAAGATTTACTTCATATGTACTGGTGCATGTTTGGCACAGCTTATATGGAGGTCAGAATACATTTCTCACTGAAGTTGGTAAGGACAAGAACTGTGACCATGTCTACTTATTACCTGAAGTTTTGTTGCCCCTGCTGAGCTCATTTTGTTTTGGGGTTTAGGTAGTTTTCTTTCAAACTTGTTTGTCAAGTCTGAAAAGAGAGACTATGTAGATTCCTAGTGTATATCCTATGATAAGGCATCTTTTCTTCTATATTACAAATCCTCTAATCCTGCTTGGCTCACAGCATCTCAGACCAGCCCCTTCCTAGTATTGCAGACCATGCCTAGAGTCTGCCTTCTTGTACCGAGTTTTGTTTTCCTTTCCAGAAAATATAAGGTTAAAAAAATGCACAAAGATATGATTATACTTTGGGAAATTTTTGTAACAAAAGCACATATTACTAATGACAACTTAGATTTTACTTGAAATATAATGCTAGAATTGCTATAGATTATTGTTTAGAAAGTGCTTTGTCTGGTTTTCTGGACTCTACCTTCTTGAGTTCTTTGTATATATTGGATATTATCATCTATTAGATGTAGGATTGGTAAGATCTTTTCCCAATCTGTTAGTTGCCATTTTGTCCTATTGACAATGTGCTTTGCCTTACAGAAGCTTTGCAATTTTATGAGGTCCCACTTGTTGCTTCTTTATCTTAGAGCATAAGCCATTGGTGTACTGTTCAGGAAATTTTCCCTTGTGCCCATGTATTGAAAGCTTTTCCCCATTTTCTCTTCTATTAGATTGAGTGTATCTGTTTTTATGTGGAGGTCCTTGATCCACTTGGACTTGAGCTTTGTACAGGGAGATAAGAATGGATCAATTTTCGTTCTTCTATATGCTGACTACCAGTTGAACCAGCACCATTTGTTGCAAATGCTCTTTTTTCCACTGGATGGTTTTAGCTTATCTGTCAAAGATCAAGTGACCATAGGTGTATGGTTTCATTTCTGGGTTTTCAATTCTATTCCATTGATTTATCTCAGTATCAATACCATGCAGTTTTTATCACTGTTGCCCTGTAGTACAGCTTGATGGTAGGGATGGTGATTCCCCCAGATGTTCTTTCATTGTTCAGAATAGTTTTCACTATCCTGGGTTTACTGTTATTCCAAAAGTATTTGAAAATTGCTCTTTTTAATTCTATGAAGAATTTAGTTGGAATTTTGATGGGAATTGCATTGAAGATAGACTCCAGAGAACAAAATAACCCTATAAAAATGGAGAATAGAGCTAAATAGAGAATTCTCATCTGAGGAATCATGAATGGCCAAGAAGGACCTAAAGAAATTTATAACATCCTTAGTCATCAGGGAGATGTAAATCAAACTGACCCTGAGATTCTACCTCAGAACAGTCAGAATGGCTAAGATCAAAAACTCAGGGGACAGCAGGTGCCTGTTTGGATGTGCAGAAAGAAGAACATTCCTCCATTGCTGGTGAGATTAGAAGCTGAGGCAACCATTCTAGAAATCAATCTGTTGGTTTCTCAGAAAATTGGACATGGAACTACCTGAGGACCCAGTTATAGTAGTCCTGTGCATATACCCAGAAGATACTCCAACATGTAACAAGGATACATCCTCCACTATGTTCATAATAGCCTTATTTATAGTATCTAGAAGCTGGAAACAATCCAGATGTCCCCAAACAGAGGAATTGATACAGAAAATGTGGTACATTTACAAAATGGAGTACTACTGAGTTATTAAAGACAATGACTTCATGAAATTTGCAGATAAATGGATGGATGGAGAAAATATTATTCTGAATGAGGTAACTCTATCACAAAAGAACACACATGGTATGCATTCAATGAAAAGTGGATATTAGGCAAGGAAGGTAGAATACCCATGATAAAACTCACAGACCACATGAAGCTCAAGAGGAAAGAAGACCAAAGAGTGGGTGTTCCAGTCCTACTTAGAAGGGGGACCAATATAATCAAGAAAGTAGAGGGTAGGTAGTACTTGGGAGGAAGTGAGGAGAGGGAGGGGAACAAGAGGGGCAGATTCAGGTGTGGGAGGAGATGGAGGACATGTACAGGGGGTCAGGAAATTAAACAGAGATGTGTAACCATCAGAAAGTCTCAGATGCAGGAAAGCATGGGGTCAGGGTCCCCAGAACCCCATGGAAATGACATTAGCTGAAATACCCCACAGGAGGGAGAGAGAACCTGTTGAGACCATATCCAGAGGTTAGACATTGGCCCCCTGGTTGAGGGATGGGGCTACCCACCCATCTCCAAAATTTTAACCTAGAATTGCTCCTCTCTAAAGGAAATACATGGACAAAGAGTAAAACAGAGACTGAAGGAAAGGCCATCCAGAGACTGTCTCACCTGGGGAATCCATCCCACATGCAGACTCCAAACTCAGACACTATTGCTGATGCCAAGAAGTGCTTGTTGACAGAAGCCTGATACAGCTGCCTCCTGAGAGGCTCTGCCAGATCCTGACCAATACAGATGTGTATGCTTACAGCCAACCATAGGGCTGAACACAGGGATCACAATGAAGGAGTTAGGAGAAAGACATAAGAAGCTGAAGGAGCCTTATCTGGCATCATAGGGAGTGGAGGCCCTTGGTTCTGTGAAGGCTTGATGCCCCAGTGTAGAGGAATACTATTGCATTGTGGCTGGATGGGTGGGTGGGTGAGGGTGCACCCTCATAGAAGCAGGCTAAGAGGGGATAGAGTAGGGGTTTGCAGAGGGGTAGCTGGAAAAGAGGTTAACATTAGAAATGTAAACAAATAAAATATCCATGAGGGAATGGAATAAAATATATCTATGAGCCTACAAGACCATCTGAAGAGGAAACTCATGGTTGGAAACTCACATGGTATCTTTTTGAGGCAGACTCACTTGGTGTTTTGCTGGGGCAAACTCACTTGTTTTCCTTAGGCAAGACTTATGGGAGGATACATGGTTTTTGGATAGAGTATAAATCTGACTCAATGGACAATGATGCCACGTGTATAGCTAGCCTTGCAACACTTAGTTGGTCTCTTGGCTTCTCTGATCTTCACTTCCTTGAGAGAGGAACATCAGAGAACTGTTGGCATTCAGGCTGGTCTTGGTCATTCCTGTTAAATGGTGGTGATCCAGGAGAGGTCTGGAGGTTTCTGCTGAATTGTGCAACTGTTTCTGATTGTTTCTGATTCATGTTTCCTGACACTACTGAACTGAACTCCCAGTATCCTGACAAATAGAGATTGGAATGGCCCCAAAGAACTACTTCTAAATACATCCTCTTGTCCTATTTACCATATTTCCTCCCCTACCTTTGAATGGTTGACTAGAAGGGGGGTTGAAATGTTTGCGAACTCTTATTAAAAGTAAGTTTCAAAAAATCTAAGCCTACAGTCATCAGTTTGTTTTCTCTCTGAGGCAATTATCCACATGATTTTGTAATCTATGGCTCATGGGAACCTTCAGTCAAAGATTGTGACACATAATGATTCTCCATGGTCTATCATCTGCTAATCAAAATCTATTTTTCATTGTTATGGATGCTTTATTCCATTGAATTTATCTGTGGTTCAAGAGTGACTACAGTTTGACTGACATGAGCTATTTGTGGATAGAGTAACAGCTCACTAGTAAAGATCACATGCTACTCTTACAGAGCATCTGAGTTCGGTTCCCTGCATCCATAAAACTTCATTTTCATTTTCTTTGACCTACATGGCAGCTTATAACCTTCTGTAATTCTCAGCCTATAGAATCCAGCATTATATTTTGGTCTTTGAGGGGATACCAGGCACTCACATGGTACACATAACATAGATGAAGACAAAATAATTATACAAATTTTAAAAAGAAAACAATAAGCCATAGTTGACAAGATATGTTAAGGTTTACTGTATTTAATCATGAAAGAATGGTTGTCCAAGGCATAATTATTGAATATTCCTGAATTTAGGATATAAAGTCATCATACATTAATTTTCCAAAATTTGTCCTATATTTTATGTACTACGTACTCTTGATTATCTGGCATTCTTATCTACAACTGAATTTTATTTATTCACTGTTCTTTATTAACAAAATCTCAGCTGTTCAATTTTAACACTCAAGACATGCGAGTCAAATGCTAGGGTGAAAGCTTGCTAGCTCAGAGAGACAGAGAAAGTATTCACCTGACCTTCCCCCTTAGGCATATCCCAGAAGGCATGCCTTCTCTCACAACAGTCTCAAGAAGCCCCTTCTAACTGAGTGCCCTTCCCTTCCTCTTCCTATACATCTCTCTATCTGTCCTCCTGACTCCCTCTTACTCTTTGTTATTCTTAGCAATCTTATCCTTACTTCCTGTCAACTGGTTTCTTGCTCTGCCTTGTGACCTCTGGGTGACAATAAATTTTTGAGCATCTAAAGAATTTCTCTTTTAATTAATTAATAATTAATTAATAATTTAATTAAATTAGGTCCTTCAGATACCCTCTTTTTCTCTACACCTTCCTGCAGAAAAGAGCAATCCTCTCAGAGACATCAACCCAACACAACTTAACACACCACATTAAGACTAGACACACACCATCACATCAAAGCTGAACAAGGCAACCAAGTAGGGGGACAGGGTCTCAGAAGTATGCAAAAGTGTCAGGGACAGTCCCTGCTTCCACTGTTGGATTTTCACAAGAACATCAAGCTATTCAGTCATAAAAATTATACAGAGGAGCTAGGTCAGATCCCTCTAGGTTTCCTGATCTTTCCATCTCACGAGCCCCAGTCAGTTGATTCTATGGGCTGCTCTCTTGTGGTATGCCCCTGACTACTCTGGTTCTTCTAGTCCTTCCACCCCTCCTCAGCAGGACTTCCTGAGCCCCATTAATGTTTGGCTGTGGGTCTTTGCATCTGCTCCCATCAGTGGATGGTTTCTTTGATGATGTTTCTGTTAAGCTCTAGTCCCTGAACTCTGCAGGAAGGACAAATTGTAGGTTGAAGGTTTTTTAGCTGGGTTGGTGTTCCAGTCTCTACATTTGAGGCCTTTCCTGGTTATAAAAGACCAGTTTAGACCCTTTGTCTCCCATTACTAGGAGTTGTTGCTAGGATTACTCTCACAGATTACAGTTGTTGCTAGAATTACTCTCACATGCAGTCACTCTTTGGAGTTTCCATTGCACAGGATATTCACCTGCCTCCAAAATGTTAACCTATTAATTATTTAGTCATCAGTCACTATCAACTTTCCACTAGAATTTCATTTATAATTCTATGTGGTCTTAACAAAAAAATGTAGGTTTAAAATATTCTATAGGGCGTTCTTTAATTTCTTCTGAAGAATACTTATTCTTTTTATTACATTAAATATTACACAAAATAGAAAGCAGGGTCTACCTGGTGGCTTAGGCCAGATTTGAGTAGCCAAGGCAGGATGATATGTTCTAGACTGGCTTGGAGATCCTAATAAGACCCTCTCAGAATAAAAATAAAGCAAAGATGGCTATAGATAGCTTACTATTAAAGCTCAGCATATTGAATATCCTGGGTTCAATGTCCCAGTTAGTACCAATATTTACAGACATACAAAGAATGACTTGGCATAGTTAAGAACTCCCAAGCTTTTAAGAGTTCTTTTGTATATTGAAAGGATACAATGAAAGTTTGCTTATGGAATTAAGTAATGATTGAATCACAGGGATGGGCTGAGCAAAATGAAGAAATGATATGTGTAATATGATGGGCTTGGCTGTTCTTTTTAATTTATTTATGTATTTATTCTTCAATCATTTTCTAAATTTTTATTTAATTTTTTTTTACATTCCAGACTTTATCCTCCTCCCAGTCCACCTTCTGACTGTTCAATATTCCACATATCCTCTCTCCACAGCCCCCATCTGAAAGAGGATGTCTCCACCCTCTCCACCACCCCACCAGACCTCCCCACATCCTGGGGCCCCAAGTCTGTCAAGGATTAGGTGTATCTTCTCTGACTGAGTCCAGAGCCAGAAGTTCCTGCTGTACATTTGTTGGGACTTCATATCAGCTGGTATATGCTGCCTGGTTGGTGGCTCAGTGTTTCATGAAGGCTAACAAGTCAAAGGAGTCAAGTGAAGATACCTCAATAGCACTTGGGAGGGAGAAGAATGCAATCACATGAGTGGATAGAGGGAGGAACCTGGGTGGGAAAGAGGACAGAGAGGGAGTGAGGGGAACATGATCAGATACTGGATGGAGAACAGGACTGAAGCCCTGATGGCCAGCAAAATGAATGGAAGCAGGGAAATTCAGGAAGTGGGAGATGGGGGACCTTCTAGAATGTACCAGAGACTTGGAAGATGAGAGACTCTCTGAACTCAAAGAGAAGGACCTTAGATAAAATGTCCTACAATGGGGAGAGAGAATGTAGAGTTCACCTCCAGTCTAAAGACAGGGCATCAAGTGGAGGGATGGGGTTGCCATCGCACAGTCCAAAACTCTGACCAAGAATTGTTCCTGTCTAAAAGAACTGCAGATACAAAAATGGAGAAGAGACTTAGGGGAAGGAGGTCCAGTGACTGGCCCAAATTGGGACCCAGCTCAGTGGGAGGTCCCAAGGTTTGACACTATTACTGATGCTATGATGTGCTAACAAACAAGGGTCTGTCATGACTGCCCTCTAAAAAGCCCAAAAAGCAGCTGAAAAAGTCAGAAGCAGATATTTACACCCAACCAATGGGCAGAAGCTGGTGACTCCTGTGGTTGAATTAGAGAAATGGTGGAAGAAGTTGAGGAGGAAGACAACCCTAACAACAGACCAGTAGTATCAACTAACCTGGACCCCTGCTTGACTATATTTAATCCTGCTTACAATATACAAGCAGAAAGGTATTAGATTAAAGGTGCATACTAAAGTAGAGCCACATAATAGAGGTCACTGGAAGCCACTAAATATTGACTTTATAAGACATGTCTCATTCCTGCCAGCTGGAGCTCTGCTCTGTCTTGTGTATAAGAACTGACTGAGGGCTGGAGAGATGGCTCAGTGGTTAAGAGCACTGACGGTTTTTCTAGAGGTCCTGAGTTCAATTCCCAGCAACTACATGGTAGCTCGCAACCATCTCTAATGGGATTTGATGACCTCTTCTGGTGTGTCTGAAGAGAGCAATGTTATACTCATATACATAAATAAATAAATAAATCTTAAAAAAAATAACTGACTGAGGTATTGCTTTGTCTGTCTTTTCTTAACCATTGCATGAAAGTACATTTAAAATGTTTTTTATAGTTCAGAATAGTTTATGAAGAAAGAAAAAATGCAATCCAAGTTTTCTCTATTGGCATAGAGGCAGAAATTTCTATAATATATATTTCTATATCAGCTTCTTAAAAAGGTGAGAATTCGAAGATTTTTCAAATAATTAGAGTGATTTAAAATACTCCTAAAGCTCAAATGTAACCAGACTCCACCCCTTTTTTCATGTTTGAGATTATAGTTCCATTTTTCCTTTTCTCCCTCCAAACCCTATATATATTGACCCTACCCCTGGTCTCTTTCAAATTTATGACCACTCTTTTATGTAATTGTTGTTTTATGCACATACACACATACCCACCCCCCCAACACACACACACAATCTGATTAATTTATATAGTCTTTCTTCTATGAATATGTATTCAGTGTAGTGATAATTGGCAACCAATTATAAGACTCCTTCTCAGGTAAGACTATTTTTCCTGGTTCTAGCATTCATTAGTTCCCTATAGTTCTTTTTGTAGATTGAGGCCTCATCAGCTTTTTGCCATCCACATTTTCATGTCTATTGGTATTACCATTGTTCAACTCATGTTTAGTCAGTCATTTTGAAATTTTTGTGTAGTTATGCATAGTTTATGACATTTCTAGAAGTCATAATCTCAGAAAACTGCCCATTCCTCTTGTTCTTAAATAATTCCAGCCATCTTGAATACTGCATCTACAATACTGCATTTTGTTTTTTATTTTCATTACACTAATAAAATGTATTTTAAAATATATAATTCAGTATTGACAATTTTTTTAAGTCATCAAAATCATTTATAATAGCTTAATGCCTCTTAAACATACATGATATCTTCTGAAGCTAAAAGTAATATGCACCCAACCAGTTTTTAAAATCTATTTGGAACATTAAACATGATAGAAGTAGAAAAAAAATCTCTTATAAAGTCCTCTATGAAAGGAAATTGTGACAAGTTCCTCATTAGACAGAAGC
Organism: Hylomyscus alleni; assembly: GCA_019843855.1. Taxonomy (NCBI): domain Eukaryota; kingdom Metazoa; phylum Chordata; class Mammalia; order Rodentia; family Muridae; genus Hylomyscus; species Hylomyscus alleni. The sequence continues at coordinate 10,855 of JADRCC010525147.1, forward strand.
CGGTCCATCTCCATGAGAGAATATGCAGAATAACTGTGACTTCATAGAATGAATTGCGTAGTGTTCCTTCTGTTTCTATTTTGTACACTAGTTTGAAGAGTATTGGTATCATGTGTTCTGTGAAGGTCTGATAGAATTCTATACTAAACCTATCTGGCCCTGGGCTTTTTTTGGTTGGGAGACTTTTAATGTCTGCTTATATTTCCCCAGGGGTAATGGGACTATCTAGATGGTTTATGTGATCCTGATTTAACTTCGGTATTTGGTATCTGTCTAGAAAATTGTTCATTTCATTCAAATTTTCCAGTTTTGTTGAATATAAGCTTTTGTAGTAGGATCTGATAGTTTTTTGAATTTCCTCAGTTTCTGTTGTTATGTCTCCCTTTTCATTTCTGATTTTGTTAATTTGTATACTTTCTCTGTGCCCTCTGGTTAGTCTGGCTAAGGGTCTATCTATCTTGTTGATTTTCTCAAACAACCAGCTCCTGGGTTTGTTGATACTTTGTATAGTTCTTTTTGATTCCACTTAGTTGATTTCAGCCCTGAGTTTTATTTCCTCCCTGTACTCCTCTTGGATGTACTTAACTTCTTTTTGTTCTAGAGCTTTCAGATGTGCTGTCAGGCTCCTAGTGTATGCTTTTTCCAGTTTCTCTTTGGAGGTACTCAGAGCTATGAGTTTTCCTCTTAGCACTGTTTTCATTATGTCCTATAAGATTGGGTATATTGTGCATTCATTTTCATTAAATTCTAAAGTCTTTAATTTCTTTCTTTATTTCTTCCTTGACCAAGATATCATTGAGTGGGGCATTGTTCAACTTCCATGTGGATATGGGCTTTCTTGTCGTTGCTATTGAATTCCAGCCTTAGTCCATGTTGATCTGACAGAATGCATGGAATTATTTCAATCTTTTTGTATCTACAATACTGCATTTTGATTGGTTGCAGTTTTGTGTAACATTCTCTGTCCATTTCAAAGAAACATTTAATTGATGAGCCGTGAGATATAATTTGACTTGTGAGTCTACTAACAAATACTTGAATGTGTTTAGAAATATAAATGCTCTGTCTTCCTATAAGATTCATGGTAGTAGTTATGTAAGTACAAATGACTCTAATATTCTAAAACTTTGTATTTTGCAGGATAAATGTTATTGGATGTTAAATCATAACTAAAAATCTTTTTAATATTATTCATACTTACATATAAATTATTTCCCAATGCTATTTAAAATAATGCATTTTGTTGCATTGCAAATCCAAATATTTAAACTACAAATTAAGTAGCATTGATGCTGTATCTTTTCAGTGGAAGTCAAAAACTAGTGCCTAAGAAAAGAATGTACCACATAATTAAAAGAAAAAAAGGAAAAATAAAACAGACCCCAACTATATACACTTTAAAAACAAAAAAAAATGAAAGTTATGTATTTCCTTTTTTGAAAAAGTACTCTACTTTGCACAGTTTTATGTATTTTATTTAGTTTCTTATTTTCTTTTGTTTAGTTCTACTTTTTTTTTAGTAGAGTGAACTTTATTGATGATATTCAAGAAAGCAGGGAGAGTCCTTAGACTTCTTCTGTTACTATGAAGGTCTGGGATGGAAATAGTGGGCAGATGCTCTGTGTTGAGACAGAGACTCCTGAGCAAACAATGGCCTCTTTTTTGCTCTCAGTGTCCTTGCTGGGATGGGTGGTCCAGGATTTCTTATTCCTTCGAGGCCATGTTGGCCATGTAGGCCATGAGGTTCACCACCCTGCTGGTGTAGCAGTATTCATTATCATACGAGGAAATGAGGTTGACAAAGTTGTGTTGAGAGCAATGCCAGCCCCAGCATCAAAGGTGGAAGAGTGGTAGTTCCTGTTGAAGTTGCAGGAGACAACCTTGTTCTCAGTGTATCCCAGGATGCCTTTTAGTGGGCTCTTGGATTCCTGCTTCACCACCTTCTTGATGTCATCATACTCGGCAGGTTTCTCCAAGTGGCATGTCAGATCCACAACACATACATTGGGGATAGGAACATGGAAGGACATGCCAGTGAGCTTCCCATTCAGCTCAAGGATGACCTGGTCCACAGTCTTGGCACAACCAATAGATGCAGGGATGATGCTCTGGGCAACCCCATGGCCATCATTCCACAGCTTTCTAGAAGGGCCACCCACAATCTTCTTTGTTGCAATGATGACTTGCACTGTGATCATGAGCCCTTCCACAATGCCAAAGTTGTAGATGACCTTGGCCAGGGGGCCCAAGCAGTTGGTGGTGCAAGATGCATTGCTGACAATCTTGAGTGATTTGTCATATTTCTTGTGGTTCACACCCATCACAAACATGAGGGCATGAGCAGAAGGGGTGGAGATGATGACTCTTTTGGCCCCACCCTTCAAATGGACCTCTACCTTCTCCATGGTGGAGAAAACACCAGTAGACTCCTCAACATACTCAGTGCCAGTGTCACCCCATTTGAGGTTAACTAGATCTAGCTTCTAGAAGATGGTGATGGGCTTCCCATTGATGACAAGCTTCCCATTCTCAACATGACTGTGCCGTTGAATTTGCCATGGGTGGAGTCATATTGGAACATGTAGACCATGTAGTTGAGTTCAATGAAGGAGTTGTTGATGGCAACAATCTACATTTTGCCAAGATCAGAGCAGAAGGCAGCCCTGGTAACCAGGTGCCCAATACAGTCAAATCCATTTATATTGATCTTCTCCATTTTGTCTGTGGGACAAGGCTGGCACTGTAAAAGAATATGCAGCTGTCTCTGGAACAAGGAGGAACAGAAAGCCTGTATAGTTCTACTTATGCCAACTCTATTTCACAAACAATTC
>JADRCC010525152.1:0-10388 GCA_019843855.1 Hylomyscus alleni
CATGCCAGAACCCTCAGGGCACAGGAACCTAGGGGCTGCCTGGGACAGGAATCTTCCAGTTTCCTGCTGTGCCCAGAGCTAATCCTGTGGCACAGAGCTTCAAACACAAATACCACCAGGAGAGAGCTCATCTCCCAGTAGTGCCTATCCACCTGCCAGCACAGGTAAGACCACCATTTCTCTTCAAATTCTTGGCCTAATAGAGACCCACACAGAGCTATCAGGACACAGGAACCAAGGATCAGCTGGTCTCTGCACCCCAGAGCTGACCCTGTACCATAGATCTCCATACCCAAATTCCTCCCAGAGAGAACAGGTCTCCCAGGAGTACTTACACACAGGCTTGCAGGAGCTGAAGGGGCTTGCAATCCCATAGAAGGAACAACAATATGAACCAATCAGTACCCGCTAGAGCTCCCATGGACTAAACTGCCAACCAAAGAGTGGTGGCTCCACCCTTGGCTCCAACTGCATATGTAGCAGAGAATTGCCTTGTTGGTCATCAGTGGGAGGAGAGACCCTTCGTCCTGTAAAGGCTCTCTGCCCCAGTGTAGGGGTGTGCCAGGGCCAGGAAGCAGGAGTGGGTTGGTTGGTGAACAGGGAGAGGGGTGGAGCGGATAAGGGGTTTTCGGAGGGACAACCAGGAAAGGAGATAACATTTGAAATGTAAATAACTAAAGTATCTAATAAAACAAAAATAATTTTTAAAAATTCAATTTATATATTAGGGGATAATGTTTCCTAAGAGGATATAAAAACAGAAAATTAACATGATGCCAATAAATCTATAAATTATAAAATGTAAAAGCCTAGTAATGAATGAAATTATAAAGTATTTTTAACTTTGTTAGTAACCAGAGAACCATATTAAAACTAAGGTATAATTTCATACTTAGTTTTTTTGGAACTATTTTGGAAATGTAACAATATAGTATTACTGGAAAAAATGAAAATCTTCTACAGTTTTGAGGAGACTTTGTTTCTATTAAACTATATTGCAAAGCAAGTTGTTATAGTACTAATAAATTCAAAATGTAAACATTCATTTATTAGTTATAATACTTTCAGAATTTATTAACATGATTCCATTAGAAATTAATAAATGCATCTCTTTTATTTATAGAAAAAAACTAGGCATAGTATTTGTATCCAAATGCCATTTGAGAGAAAGTTACATAATTTATACAATTATATTTGGACATATTAAATATTCCAGCAACATATAAACCTAAATATTATTTGTTTTTAGTTACTGAAATTACAGAGGTGTGAGATGATCATGCTGAAATGTATGGAGTGGAGGGGAAAGTGCCTTAAAAGGTGTAGAGTGTCCTTAGTAATGTGTTCCTTAAACTAAATGACAAGATTGCCTAGCTTTTCACATAGCAAACTTCATTATATGTCCTTGTGATATATTGATATTCAAAGAAATGTGATAACTGCAGACAGAAGGTCTCATTCCTTGTGGGTAGAAGTTTATAAAAAGTATAGGTTTCCTACGTTGATGAGAAGTGTATAAGCTGGCTATCTAAAAGACCAATATCTTTTGAAAATAAAGAGAAACAGAAGAAAAAAATCCTGAGAAAAACAAGGAGAATTTTACCTTTTTCCTTGCTGTTGTAGTCCTCCAGGAACTCTAGAAAATACTTTTCTGAATTCCAGATGTAGTTTGTCTGAGTTCCAATATGTAACAGAAATCTAATGTCACTTTTCAATTCTCAAGTATTGCTTCCACTATTACAGCTTTATTGACCTGTAGGAAAAGTTTGCTCTGGGTTTAGGGAATGTTTCAAAGTATAAATATCTTTAATATTCAACATACACACACACACACACACTTCCATATATCAATAGCCTGTATGTTAATTCAAAATACAAATTATTGTCTCTTTCCTGAGAATGGGAAAGGTAGACTATACTGATGTCTTTAGATACTCACTTGCCCTTATTTGTCATTCCACAGAATTATATGCCATAGCTTCTGCTATTGAACTGCAATATGTTTTTTACTCTCTGAATTTTGACTCATCTTATGACTTGTTTTCTTATTTTGGACCTTTGTTCAGACACAGGGAGCTGAAAAACCAGAAACAGTTTTCAGGAATTTAGTAACCCTTGCTAGGAGAGCTGAAATACTCTGCTCAATGGGCTAACCCTTGTGAATGTAGTTCCTACCACCCCACTGCTAATGACAGAAACAGCAGATTTTCCCTTTACAAAAGAAGTATAGCCCTACGTGTACCTTAACTTCGGCCTTGTTCAATCTTTTCGTTTCCTTTTTAAAAATTTGTATTAATTATTTTATTTATTTACATTTCAAATGTTGTCCCTTTTCCCAGTCCCCCCTCTGTGAACCCCCCAAGCCGTCCCCTCTCCCCTAAACCTCTAAGAAGCTGTTTCCCCTCCCACCCACCCTCTCTCACCTCACCGTTCTAACATCTCACTTCTCTGGCTGGGACATCAAGCCTCCACAGGACCAAGTGCATCCCTCACCACTGAGGCCAGACAAGGCAGTCCTCTGATACATATGTATGTGCGTTGGGGGCGGGAAGCGGCATGACCAGTCCTTGTATGCACCTTGGTTGGTGGCTTAGTTTCTGGGATCTCTCAGGGGTCTGGTTAGTTGATACTGTTGATCTTCCTATGGGGTTGTGTCATCTTTGGCTCCTTGAGTCCTTCCCCTAACTATTCCACAGGGGTCCCAGGGCTAGCCTATCCTTTCTGACAACCATGGAAAGTGACCAACGGAAACTTTGAGACCATAAATATAATTGACTTTAAGTCTATAAGCTTATGTGACTTTGATATCTTCAGTAGAAATTATTTTAGTAATAAGCCTGAGAACTCACAAATGAGTACACACTTGTGTACTTTCACGGTAACTAAAAGTTACAGTGGTCAACAAACAACAGGAAACAAACAAACAAAACAGAACAAAACAAGTCAAACCTCCCAAACAGGGCAATACGAAGGAGCATAGAAAGCAGGGATGCTTTAAAGACATGTAGAAAAAGTAAACAAAAAGGAAAAGCTTGTTCATTTTGTTTCCATTCATTGCATCGTCTCCTCTCCTGCCATTATTCCTTTTGATAGCTGCAGAGTGGACATTAATTTTAAGGCGTTACTTATATGGGGAAGGAACGTGTGTGCTCTTCCCCACACAGTTAAACAAAGGGCATCAGTTCTTGTGTACTGTAGAAAGAGAAGAGCTAGTTTTAAGTGATGCCTCCGTCTCATACACAGTCTAGAATAAAGGTTGGGAAGATATAGTCTGCAGACCAAATCATATCTGCTCTTAATGGAGAAGGGGTGTGAATCATGGGTAAACAATACAGCTAAGTTGAACGCATAAGGGATCCTTAGACTGTGCGAAATTGAACACCTGTTCAGGTTTCACTGAGCAGGTTTTACTGTACTCCTAATACACATACATGGGAATATATACATATGTGTGGATGTTCATGGATAGATACAAACATGCATAGATATACACACATACATATGTAACTTTGTATCTCAGTATGTAGGAAAAGATTCAATAATAGTCATATGCAGCAGAACAACTTAGGAATGTGTTCATTGCTAGGATTTTAAAAACTAAATTCAGTTGCAAAGCAATTGAGGGTCTCTTTGCCTCTGTATATCTGTCTGTCTGTCTCCCCCACTCCCCCATCATGGACCTCATATGTTTGCATATGTGTTTCACTTTTCTCAATGCCTTAACGTCTATGGATAAAATCTCAAAACAACATCTGCTGAGAAGTAGAGTTTGAAAGTTTTTTTTCTCAAATACTTATTTATGCTAAAGATAAGTGAGATATTCTCTAGAGGTCTTAAGGATCTCTCCACTTGGAATTCTTTAATATTTTAGCTTGCCTTCTATGATGATATTGATTAACTTAAATGAATGGAATACTAGTAACCACCACGTTAAGTGTCTTTCTTCTCTGTTCCCTTTTCCAGCTAGTCTTGCAGAAATTACCATTGTCACGGACCTCCATAACCTGCTCCACAAATGTGCCCAGAGGATGCCTTGCTTAAAGTCACAGATTAGGACAGTGACCACAAGCATCCTAGGCTCTTGTGACACAGATACATTATGGCTTCCTATTTCTTTGCTTAGTTTAGCAAAAATCTTTAGGACTGTTTAGCTGTTTATTGATAGAATTGAATTCTGGTATGATTTCATTATGCTACACAATAAATTAGAGATACATAGTAAAGGATTTAATAATTAATAATATATTAATACAAGTAACTGACCATGCTTCACAGGTCAGTTGCTGAATCAAGCTCCATTTATGGGCTCATAAACATAAGATAATCAATGTTTCATGGTGGGAGGCCTGACATTCTTTTGTTCTAGGCTGAGAAGTTGTTTGAGCCCTGTGTCACATCATTCCCTTTGTATTGTGTAATGGAAGCTTTTCTTAAAAAAAAAAAAAAAAAAAAACTAGTCTCAGATACATTAAAAGTAATTGGCTATCATGATAAGACCTCTAAAACTGATAAGTCGTGGGATCATAGTAACATACTCCTTGATCATTCACTGTGCTATGGCAACATCAATTAAAGCTTTCCCCAAGGACTGGGAAAGAGGAATTCCAGTTGTTTCTAAAGTCTTGATGTAAAGGAAAAAAGAGCTAAAATTCTAACAAGGAAATTAATAATTGCATATTTGAAGACAGTGCTGTTTTTCTGACCTCATACTGTATCCTCTCTTATTATTCCCAATTAGAACAGTAATTTTATTTGGAAGGGAAAGGGACATTACATTTCTTTCCCCAAGGTGCAAACTTCTTTGGGATTCCATCTTGCCCCCGTGAAGATAATAATTATCAAGAAACAAGATAAGGAATTAGAATGATCACAGAAAGGAAAAGAACAGAGTCTGTTCTTTCAGAGGGCCTGGAGTCCTTTGCATCTCACAGTCATCTGTAACTTCATTTTAGTTCCAGGGATCTCACATTTCTCTCTGGTCTCTGTATGCATCAGGCATACATTCAGTGCCCATACATACATATATGCAAGCAAAATACCCCCATATGAAATAAAATAATAAATTAAAAGACAATAAAACAAGCAAATTAAATGGAAGCAAATACTGATGAGGATGTGGTGAGAGAGAAACCTTTCTTCATTGTTGGAAAGAATGTAACTGGCGCAGCCAGTCAATTCAGAATTCCTAAAAATCAAGAAATGGAACTGCCTTAGGTTACAGATATAGTGTTATAATTTTGTAAGTTAATTGAAAGTATGTTAAAAAATAAGGCAATATTCTTTTGGGTTGGATTATGCTGGTCCTCAAACCTCAGGACAAATCTTCATAGCCATATTTAAGATCCCTTCTTATTGATTGGTGGTCAGAAAGGTTTCTGAGTCCCATAAACAATAACAGAACCAAATAAGATCATATTAATGAAGTCACCACACAGGTTTGTTACGAGATACACAAATACTCAGGTGGCATGGGACTGGAAGCTCTCACCCATGTGAATAGCTTTTATAATGACAGAGTACACCACTCAGGTCTATGCAACCTTCCATCTAATGAGATACAATGTCAACCAACCAAGCAAGACATGGCCACTGGCTATGTTGTATGGGAAACAGCTTGAATTCAAGGCTTACTCTGCAGGATATATTGTAAATTTGATACTATAAAGTTGGTCAAAGACACAAGGCTGGTGAGTTAACAAGCCCTAAAGAGAAATTTAGTTCTGTTGCTTAGGTAAATTGAAGAGGATTCAACTTACTTGTTTATGCTTATACCCAGAGATTGATGACCTGTAGCCTTAACCAGAATTTTTTTTTTTTTTACAATGAACAGTTGCAAAGCAGAGATTCTCTTGGTCTCTTAATGTACTTCAATGAAAGACAGTTGATGTTCCTACCTAGACAGGACATATATACTATCCTACATAAAACTCATGGAACATCAAAGAAGATGAGACTAAGATAAAAACCCTCAAAAGCTAAAAGATAAGGAGGAGAAGCAGAGTGGTTAAAGGCAATAAAAGACACGTGGCAGGTATGGTTGGACATACTGAGACAGTCTTGGATGAGAGAAGAGCTAGCGGAGACCTACCCCACCCTGCTGAACACTGGGCTTCTTAACGATTCTAGGAGAGGCTAAGTCATTATCTTTAGGGTGTCTACTCATTGGTGAATCAATCAGGATCTACTGGGTAGATCTCACAATGATGATCAAACCGGTGGCCTTAGTTGAATTCAGTCAGTTACAAAACAAAACAAGAAGACAAGAACATGAGAAAGACACCTATTCAGAGGAAGTGAGATTGATAAGGATGGGTGGGGCACTCACCAATGAGGGTGAATATGTGGGGTGATCTGCATGCACTACACACTGCATAAAATTATCAAAGGCTAATTCATGAAAAACTTCTTAGAACAGCTAATACGTTATGTTAATTTTTGTAGAATAAGAATACTTTCTATCAACGATCAGTCTTCCAAACAATATGTGATACTGATACTGTATTCCACTAATGCACTGAACTATTTTGTATGAGAATAAGATAAGCTTGGGTATGTTGACAACAGGTATGCTGACACATTTATATGCTCTGTATCTGATAATTTTATACCCACCTATTCAAATCCTGTGGTAAGGCAAATCTTTGTACAAGTTTTTACATGTTAAAGTATAAAACAGAACCATAGCCTTAGTAATAAATTCTCTTCTTTCTCTTATAGAAAAGAAATTTATAGATTGTTTGCATTAATTTAATGGTTCTAAGATACCACATTTGTAAATTTTAAAATCTTTATAAGATGCATCTTAAAATAGGAGGCATATGATGATTAAATGGCTACATTTTCCTTTCTAAAATGGACCAAGCTCAGTGTGCTGATACTAACACATCCTTTGCAACTGCTTCTGGATCTCTGCTGTTTGTTTTGGACTGCAACATGGTTTGAACATGGATACCAGTTATTCTATGATGCTATTTGCTTTCTTTTCTTATCAATTTGTGTAAGCCTAGGACCATTTTACCCTAAGGTTTCTTGCATTTGCTCTCTAGGGTTGACCAAACTAAGTACCTCAACTTGAATGATTTCCCTAGAATCTGACAATGGACAAAGAGTATAAGGTAGCACACAGAAACGAGAGTGGCACAGAGCCTAAGTTCCCCAGTGCATTAGACAATGCCTGTCACAGCAGGTTTGTCTATAAGGTCTGAGTGCTGTAACATTTTTACTTTAGCAAACTTCATCTAACTTAATATATTATGTTTCCATAATGTCTGTTAGAAAATTGACCTTGCATTTTGCAGCTGTGAGCAGAAATCTTGAACTTTAAGTCTTATTTTTTTCATTTATAAGAAGAAAATAATTATGTCTATCTCATTACTAGTATCAAAAGTCTCGTTGCATGCACAGAAGTTGCCATAGAAATGACACATAAAGACTTGCTGCTGTTTGATTCAGTCGTTTAGGAGAAATGTTTAATTGCTCTTTAAATTACTGGTTTATGTCTTTGAAAAATACTGTAAATATGTGAAAGAAAGAAGTGCTGCATTTGTACAGTAGTTCTTATGAGTTATTTTTTTTCATGCAACAATACTTATTTAGCACCTTCTGAATACTCAGTACATTGTATTAGACAATGGAGAAGGGATAATGAGCAAGGCCCATGGTCCTCATTTCTGTCCTCACAAGGCTCCTATGCAAGTAGGTGTGAAATTCTATAAAGGCATGCTGGTGATCGACATGATGGATTTGGATGCGACCTCATTAATTTTGCAATGTGTTAAGTTGTGGAAAAGCAGTCTTCAAGGAAAGTGGCAGACTGCAGGATTGAATTATCCTAGACAGATGACATGGTGATATAAGAAAATACCAGGTGCACTATCACTCAAAAGGAAAGGGTCTTACTAAAATATCACACATCCAACCTCTTTCATTCCAGTATGGATTTTCTCTGATGTTTTGTCCACATTGTTTGATAATGCAATAATTAAAATGCTTAAAAGGCTAGTGAAACACAAGTGACTTCTATATCAGAAAATATTTTTCCAAGATTTGACTTTAAAATAACCTATCTATCTGTCTGTCTGTCTGTCTGTCTGTCTATCATCTCTCCCTCTCTCACTATTACTGGTAAAGAAAATAACAGCAGGACATACAAATTTTCTGAAGTCTTTTATTACAGATTTTACATCAATGCTGTGTATAAACAATTGCCAATCAATCTATGAATAGGATTGCTCTAATTTGAAATGGGATTGTTTTTGCTCCTTGCTTTTCTTGTCCAATTGAATAACCTCTCACATACTTTTCTGAGATTTCACAACAGAAATACCATTTTAAACAGATTGTTGTGTCCATATGCTCTGCCTCTGAAGTTAGCAGATCATGTTCGGACCATTAACAATTGAATTACTCGAAGTAAAGGAGGGTTTGGTGTGGCATAGCCCTATTGGCCTTGTATTTGACCACTTTGAACTGAGTAGTTTATGGGTAAATTGACATTTATCAGACCCCAAGTCTTCAAGGAACAAATCTGACATAAAAGACACATTTTAAGAAAGTTATTCAAATAGTGTATAGTAAATTAGTTCACAGTTAATAAAAGAAACTTTTGAGCTGTGTAGCATACGATGCTGCTGACACTGTAAACTTCAACCATTTCTAATTAAAGCTTTTTCCATTCATAAGAAATTCATCCACATGATAGTTTTGTTTCCCTTCTAAATAGGACTGAAGCAACCACATGTTGGTCTTCCTTCTTCTTGAGCTTCATCTATGAGTTGTATTGTGGGTATTCTGAACTTTTTTCCTAATATCACTCCACATATCAGTAAGTACATACTATGTGTGTTCTTTTGTGACTGGGTTACCTCACTCAGGATGATATTTTATAGTCCCATCCATTTGCCTGTGAATTTCATGAAGTCATTGTTTTAATAGTTGAGTAGTACTCCATCATGTAAATGTACCACATTTTATATATCCATTCCTCTGTTGAGGGATATTTGGGTTATTTCCAGCTTCTGGTTATTATAAATAAGGCTGCTATGAACATAGTGGAGTATTGTTGGAGAATTTTCTGGGTATATGCTCAGGAGTGGTATAGTTGGATCTTCAGGTAATATTATGTCCAATTGTCTGAGGAACTGCCAAACTGATTTCCAGAGTGGTTGTACCAGCTTGCAATCCCACCAGCAATGAAGAAGTGTTCCTCTTTCTCCACAACCTCACCAGCATCTGCTGTCACCTGAGTTTTTGATCTTAGCCATTCTGACTGGTGTGAGGTGGAATCTCAGGGTTATTTTGATTTGCATTTCCCTGATGACCAAGGATGTTGAACATTTCTTTAGGTGCTTCTCAGCCATTCGATATTTCTCAGTTAAGAATTCTTTGCTTAGTTCTGCACCCCATTTTTAATAGGGTTATTTGGTTCTCTGGAGTCTAACTTCTTGAACTCTTTGTGTAGATTTGATATTAGCCATCTGCAGGGATCTGGGAGGGAGAAAGGAGGGGGAAGAAAAAAGTGGGGTAGGATTAGATATGGGAGGAGACGGGGAAGAAGATGGGGTCAGGAAATTGAATAGAGGTGTGTAGCAGTGGGGTATGGGGAGCTGGAGCAGCCACTAGGAAGTAGCAGATGCCAGGAAAGCAAGAGGCTTCCGGGACCTAACAGGTATGCCGTTAGCTGACATACCCAACAAAGGGAAGAGAAAACCTGTAGAGACCATATCCAGACATTAAGCAAGGTCCCCGCTAGAGGGATGGGGCCATCCACCCATCTCAAAAACTATCAATTCAGAATTGCTTCTGTCTAAAGGAAACACAAAGAGTGGAGCAGAGACTGAAGGAGAGGCCATCCAGAGACTGTGCTACCTGGGGATCCATCCCATCTGCTGACAAAAAACCCAGACACTATTGTTAATGCCAAGAGGTGCTTGCTGACAGGAACCTGGTATAGCTGTCCCCTGAGAGGCTCTGCCAGATCCTACCTGACACAGATTCCAATGCTCACACCATTGGACCCAGCACTAGGTCCCCAATGGAAGGACTGAAGGGGCTGAAGGGGTTTGAAACCCTATAGGAAGAACAACAATATCAACAACCACACCGCCCTCACCCCGAGCTCCCAGGAACTAAACCACCAACCAAAGAGTACACATGGTGGGACTCATGGCTCCAGCTGCAGATGTAGTAGAGGATGGCTTAGTCGGTCATCAATGGGAGGAGAGGCCCTTGGTCCTGTGAAGGTTCTGTGCCCAGTGTAGGGGAATTCCAGGGTCAGGAAGTAGGAGAGGGTGGGTTGGTGAGCAGGGGGAGTGGGGAGGGAACAGGTTTTCTTTTCTTTTCTTTTCTTTTCTTTTCTTTTCTTTTCTTTTCTTTTCTTTTCTTTTCTT
>JADRCC010525208.1:0-10670 GCA_019843855.1 Hylomyscus alleni
TAAATAAATAAATAAATATTGTTTATTTACCAGTATATGGTATTTGGTTATGGCAGACTTGGAAAGCTAATATATCTTTACTTGAACTCTGTCAGAAATCTCTGGGTGCCCAATAAATCATACATGTGGGTAGGATTCAAAGTAATTTTCAGCAAAAGGATACAGAATCAGAACTGAGATGGGAGTGGTCACCCTCCACAAGGAGCCCATTCTGAACCATATAAGTCTTCTTATCTCTTCTGAGCAGTTCATTCAGCAGCAGCAGCAGGTCTATGCGATGTCTCCGGTGTTTGGTTAGTACATTGCAACCTGAGTGGGTTTCATAGACTTTAGACAACTCAGTATAGTAGAGAGCAAGATGAATTAGATGTTATAGCTGGGTACCACATATTGAATACATATTTCAAATATCATATACTAGAACTTAATTTCCAATTTTGTGTGTCATGAAAATGCAACTTACTGGAGACGGTAATGAATCTATATTATCAGAGTTGGGTCTCCATGATAAGACTGGTGGCAGATATGAGCTGGCAATCTGGTCCTATAATGGCATGGCATGGCCTCCACTATGTTAGTAAGCAATGAGAAGTAACTCATCAGACTCTAAGAAGATGTAACTGCCATGATCTTGACCTTCTAGCCCCCAGATCCTTCAGACAAATACATTTACTATTTACAAACTATGCAGTCTCCATTATTTTGTTATAGCAACAAAAATGAACCAAGATATGACAGCTTTTTTGAAGTCTACTCTTTTATGTCAAGTTGATACAAGGTCAGTAAAAAAAAAATGTAAATCTTTTGTAATCTCACCTTCTTCTCTTTTCTCCATTAAACCCGGGTCTTATAGAAGTCACAGGACTCCTCTCTTTAGAACTGTTCACTTTAAGGACCATAAAGATCACTCAGTGCTTGCTGTCAAAATATGAATGGACCTGAATTTGAATTCTGTGAATCTACATGAAGTCTGATGTGGTAGTTAGGCTATTGTATAGATGAGAGATGGAGGAAGGAGAATTCTGGAAAGCTAATAATGAGGTTGGCCTCTGCTTTTCACTTGAGTATAACTGCATTCTTATACATACAAACACACAAATATACGTGTATAATAATTATCGCTTACATCAGACACACACCATATATATATACATATATATATATACATATATAAGTTTTATATATTATAATTATAATTATATAATTATTTCTACAACTATATGGTTTTCTAATTTTTTAGTTTGCTAATGTATTTAAAATAATTTATTTACTCATTGTACATTGCTTTCAAAGCTAGAGTATGTATGCTTAATAATTTTATACTTCATAAACTAATATTATATTCATACTATTTGCTATACAGAGCAAATATTTTGTGCTTCTCTATCAGTAACAAAAATAAAAGTAAAATAAAGCATATCTAGAAAGCAGAGATGAGTTTCATCTCTATTATAAATAATTTTAACAGGCATGTTTTGAGGAAAGATAAATGAAATTTCCAGCTACAAAATTACTTTTCTTCAAAACTACTTCAATGTGTTTTGTAGGAATAAATAAAAATAAGTAGATTTGCTGACACATGTTCAAGCTTTTAAAAATTTTTAATCATTTGTTTGGGGGGAATACATCATTATTAAAATACCCAAGGACAGCAAAGGTATCATTATATGCAGATGGCGAGCCGGGAAGGCAGAAAATGATTCTTCTCCATTAAATGAGAAAAATTATGCCAGGTTTGCAAGAGGCCATGCCCCCAAACAAGATGTCAGTACAGCAGGCTAGTCTCATTTGCTTATGATGCAGATATGGTAACAGTCACCTTGCTAAAACTGAAAGAGCATCCCCCGGATGCATGTAGGAAAGCTAGCTGCACCAGTAATTCGGGTAATACTTGATACATGAGTAGGTGGGCCATGACTGATTTTCTTAAGGTAGCATAGAAAGCAAGAGGCATGGCCAACCGAATGTGTACATTGTTCACTATTGTTTGTCCTGAAGATGCTGTTTTTATTCCTTGAGATCCCAAGTGACTTAAACTATGTCAACACAGCACTTTCTCCTTCTGTGATCAGAATATAGAGTAGCTTGTCTCGTAAAGCTTGGATGCTCTTAATATTGTCCTGAAGTTTGACTCATTCAGCTGATGAATGGCCATTGAGATACAATCAAAGCGAAGGTGTTTGGAGTGATAAGCAGCCTCTGTGCACACCCATGTTGTATGTATGGGTGTGCATACATTAGAGTCTGTTGAGATTTGGTTCAGTTCCAAAGCACAGAGCTCAACAATGACAAAGCTGAAATGAAAGCTTCGGGGACCATGAAGCTGTATTCTTTCTTACACAGTGATTAGGAATGTAGGTTTTGGAAATATATTGATATTAAATCAAACCTTAGCTTTGTTATGTAGTTGTTATGTAGCTTTGTTATGTGCAAGTTGATTTCTAGATCTTAGCTTCCTTACCAGACAAGAGTAGTTATGCCTACTTTCTTAGAGAACTGTGAAGTTTAAACAGAAACCTGCAAAGTTCTCCACACAGCCATTCACTTAATCACTGCAGAAATATTGATGTCACTACTGTTATTTATGTTCCTCCCACCCGGACATGAACAATGAGCACGCTTCTCTCTACCAAACACAACACACAGCTGATTAATATATCACACAACAAGTTGCAATCCTGAAGAAAGGTTTGTCTAGTGAAATTGAATCCTGTTTAGACATTAAGAAAGATTTGGGGGGTAACAATTAAAATAATAGCATTGTTTTTCTTTAAAGATGAAAGGCTCTGTTCATTTTGGTTCTACCTGACATGTTGTTTTCTTTTTATTGACAGCTTGACACAAACTTGGACATATTTGAGAAGAGGAAATCTCATGTAAAGAGTTTCCTCTGCTAGATTGACTGTAAGATCTTTAAAAAAAAATTCCTAATTGATGCAGGAAGACCCAACCTGCAGCAAGGTACACCATTCCTAAGCAGGTAGGCCTGAGGGGTTTAAGAAAACTGACTGGGTAAACCAGAGACAACAAGACAGTAAGTAACAATCCCATATGCTCTCTTCTTCAGTTCCTGTCACTAAGGTCTTGCTTAGACTCCTACATTTCCTTCCCTGCGTAGTAAACTATATAACCTCTGAGCCGAAATAAAACCCTTCCTCCTCAAGATGCTTAGGGCTGTGGTGTATTATCCAAACAATAAAAATGCAATCTTGTTCACCTGCTGTATGCAAATAACAGCATAAAAATAACAGAGTTTACCTCACCTTGGATGAAAGCAGACATTAGCTGCATAGTTAGATCACACATTTGAACAGGGTCTTCTTAATTTGTGTGAGGAACAACTGAAGGAACAATAAAACTTAGATAGATGTACATAAAAGATTGTAAGAATATGTACATGCTCTTGAGTCAAAATGGGAGCCAGGTTAAATTTATGAAGGACAATACTATATGAAATATATTGGGTTTCTTTTTTGTCAATAAAACATATACATGTAAATGTATAATACCCTGTTTAAAACAGAAAGTGCTATGCAAACTTAGGGGTTAATTTAAAAGAAGATGAGATCGAAATTTGAACTGAAAATATAGAAGTTATTATAAGAAATATGATTTCCTACTTTCATTTTTTACTATGATAAGATACCTTAAGAAAAATAAACTTACTGGAAAAAGACTTTAAACTATTTATTGTGGTAAATCAAGGTAGAAACTTCACATAGCTATTCACATTACATCTAGTCAAGAGCAGAGAGAAATGGACACACATATGCTCTTGCTTGCTTATGCTCAGCTTGATTCTTCCATTCTTTCATAGGTTAGGATTAAGTGAGTGTGCTGCCCACAATGTCCTAGGTTTCTCTACATCAATAAAATTAATTACAACACTGCCTCTCCCTCCCCAACACATACAGACATGCCCGAGGTTCGCTGAGCATAGGCAATCCCTCCCTCATTGAGATTCTTTTGCATGTACTTCTAGGTTGTGTCAAGCTGACAACTAAAGCTAACCATCGTAGTGATCATTGACACCTAAGGAATACATGCAATTATTTACCCAGGAGTGCAGTTTATTTACCCAGTTTGATGCTTAGACAGAGCATCAAGGTGAGATGGATCTAAAGGAGAGAAAGTACAAGCAGTGTTAAAGGCAGTGGGCAAAGAAGTAGATAAGCAGGAGCAGCCAATACTGCAGCAAACAAGAGCCGCAGAAGTTCATGTAACAGGTTCTCGGGGACAAGAAAGAATAGTGATAGACAGACTACTAGTTGGAATACTGATCTGTTAGTGAGGGACTGTAATCTCCATTGGTTTTGTCATATGTAAACATTGAGGTCAATGATGGAACAATGAGGAAAGATGTTAAATGTCTGTTATCCTAGTTTCATATCCAAGACTCAGGGAGGCTGGTTAGGATGAAGTAAGGATCATCATTGATTCCAACAAAGTGGTCACAGTTGCCCTTTGCAATGAAAGGAGAGTCACGGCTGTGTAGATGGTAATGTAAAGGAATATGTTTTTAAAGTTGTCAGAAAAGAAGTAAGATGGCAATATGGGTATATACTTTTTAAAAAGCACAGTAAGAGGAAGTGTGAGGAAGTATAGTATGTGAAGCCAGAGATTTCCGGGAGGCAGGAATACATAGTGGTTTCCACTGAATGTGTCGCTGAAGCAGAAGGCCTCATAAGCCTTCTGCAGAGCTCCCAGTCAAAGCATGAGTACTCTGAGCTGCAGTTCTGAATGGAGATGAGTGAGAAGTGTTCAGGTTAGCTGGCTGAGAAATAACCGTCAGCAGCAAGTCCAAATTAAGTGGGATGATTCTAACAGATGACCCAATAAGGCAGAGTCTGTTATTATGTTGAGCAATAAGAACTCACAGTGGCTCACTGAGTTGGAAGTTAATCTTTGAAAGCACATCCAAAGTTCCTTTTATAAATTTAAGTGCTGCCTCCAGACAGCATTTAAACGAATGGTAGCTTAGAGATAGATGAACATAATTTTAACATTCAACTAGAAATTTAAACTTTGTTTTTAGAAAAACATAATATGACTGAGGATCTCAATGAATATATAATATCATGATGCCCAAATACAATGTAGATACAATTTAGAGTCTTTGACACTTAATTGTTGTTGGATTTTTATTAGTCGAAACATCATGATTTAATTTCATTAAACTAGAAATCTGGTAATAATTATTACACAAATAATCACTCATGTCAGTTTGCATTTGCTGAGTGTTAACTGTATGCCACAGTTAATAGAAGGCAATTGGATATTAGTATGGGCACACTGGAAAGGTTGCTTTTCAACATACAACAAGTGACAATAAGTAGATAAAGAGAAAAAACATAATATGTGTGAGTTACAAAGATTATAGTAAGACCTGGAAACCAGAAGACTTGGCATATGCATGGACCTAGGAACATTTGGGAGCTCAGGAGGGAGAAATGTTCTCTAGGGATCAGAGGAAGTTATCTTTGTTTTTAGGCACTAAACTAAATAAATGGATACAATGATAATAACACACAACTGGTCTCAGGATTTTTAGCGATGCAGACAGTGATGTTGATGGTGATGGTGACAGTGATGATGATGGTGCTGAAAATGTGGGATTATAGAGGAGGTATTCAGAGAAATGGAGCTAAGCAGAGAAGGCAAGGGAAGGTGTGTGGCGCTGACACGTGGTGTAACTTTCTACAGGAAGGTCCTATAAGATTTAGGAATGAGCCAGTCAGAGCAGAAGTGAATAAAGCAAAGTAGGATTTTGAAAATGTGATGAGCTGTCAGCAACTGGATGTTCTGAGCATAAAGATTTCCAGGGAGAAATGGAGAGCTCCATTCACCAGGGCTCAGGCCTATTTTATAAAATTACAGAGAGAAAAAACAATCTGTGTAATCACATAGATCAAAGAAACACAAATATTTCATAGTATATACTATTTATTTTTCTTTAGAAATATTTAGTGATACATTTATAGTGGTTGTATCTTAATACAGGAAAAAAGGGTGCTGATCACACCTAAGGAACAGAAACATTTTAATTTTATTTAATCAAATTAGTCTATTCTTACTATTATTTCTGAAGAGATTAAAGTCTTTTTTTTTTTTTTAAGCTTTTAGGAACTTTATTTTCCTTCCACCTCTCCCTCTGCTCAGGTGTCTGCAGCAGCTCAGGACCACTCAGTGGTGGCTCCAACCCACTCGGTGGCCTGCACTGTGGGAGCTGCTGAACAGTCCTCAGTGGCTGGTTGTACACTTTATTTAGTCTTCCGTGGGGAACCGCTGGATGGGCACAGAGGGTACCTGCACACCCTCAGACCAGTTGGTGACCTCAGGCTGAGCAGCAGTGAACTCAGGAGCTGGTGCGGTCCATTCGCCCTGGAATTCCTCCTTGGTCACAGCCTTCTCTGCAGCAGCCTTCTCCTCCTTCTCTATCTCCTCTGGGCCTCTGTAGAAGTAAAGATCAGGCATAACCTCCCATGGATGCTCACGGGAGATAGTACCTCGCATGCGGAGTACTTCCCTGGCCAGCATCCACCACATCAGACCCACTGAATGAGCTCCCTTGTTGCATGGGATGGCAATGTCCACATAGCGCAGCGGAGAATCTGTGTTACACAGAGCAATGGTGGGCAGGTTGACATAAGAGACCTCCGTGAGGGGCTGGTGGTCAGCCCTGGGATCAGTCACCACTAGAAGCCGTGGCTCCCTGAAGGCTGCTTGGATCTGGTTCGTGAAGGTCCCAGGTGTGAAGTGGCCGGCGATGGGAATGGCTCCTGTGGCAGCCACAAACTTGAGCACAGCTCGCTGGCCAGTGTTCCTGGAGGAGATGACGCTGATGTCAGCAGGGTTCTCAATGGCAACAATAGCTCGAGCTGCGAGCAACAGCTTCTCCCAGGTCCTCTTCAGATTTATAATGTAGATACCGTCACTTTTCCTTTTGTAGATGTACTGCTCCATTTGAAAGTCAAGATTGGTGCCACTTAAGTGGGTTCCTGCAGCAAGGAATTTGAGGACATCTTCCTCCTTCATCTGCAGGATGTCAAGGGCTCCGGACATTGTGTAAGTTTCCCTTTAAGTTACGATGGGAATCAAGAACAACGCCATATGGACCCGTCCCCGGGTAGCGCGGAAAAAGGAGATCAAGTCTTATTTAGAAACTCCTTACCTCTCTCTGCCTGCACCTTGAAGTGTTTTCCTATGCTTTATATTAGTAGTTCTAAAATTTCAAGTTTTACATCAACATCATCATTTTTTATTTGAGTTGACTTTTGTACAACATGGCACATAAGAATATAGTTTAATTCTTCTACATGTGCATATCTAGCACTTCTCCCACTACTAATGAAGAAATTATCTTTGTTCCAGTGTATGTTTTGGGCATATGTTCCAAAAGTCAGCTGTCTGTAGCTATGCAATTTGATTTAGGGGTTCTCTGTTTTAGTCAAGAAAAATAAACAAGAGAACTTACAACAGCAGAGAAAATCATCACAGAATATGTAAAAGACATAAGGATAAAACTACCCAAATTCCATGTGCTCTAATCAGAAAATAGATAAGAGAACTGAGGGAGATGTTCCTCTCCAAAGAAATATAAATGCTCAGTAGATACATGTACATGCTTTGCTATCAGCAATATGCAAATTAAAACCACATGGGGAACCTTTCCGCCTCAGGTAGAGTGGGAAGAAAGCGAAGTGTACAAAGTACCAATGCGTTAGGATGTGAACAGAGAACCCTAATCCACTTCTGGGTAGCAATATAAATTGTCCACTCAGGATAAATTCAGTACAAGATTCATGATATATACTTAGCCAAGGCTTCCAAAAACGCATGAGTGAGTAGAAAAAAAAAATGTAGCATGTACACACATTGGAATTCATCCAGTCTTAAAGAAGAGTCAAACTATGTTGTTTGAAATAAAATGAATGGAAATGGAAGTCATCGTGTTAAAGAAAATTATCCAAATGCACACAGTCAAGGATCTCTTCTTTACCATCATGTACGGGATTCAGGAAGAGAAACACATGAAAATAGAGAGAAAGCTATTAGAAGTGTAGAAAGGAAAAAGAGAGAAAATGTAAGAAATTAAAAATGGATAATGAGAGACAGGTAATTCACGCCTTTAACCTCAGCACTTGTTAGGCAGAGGCAGGGGCATCTCTGTGAGTTCTAGGCCAGCCTGGTCTATAATATAGTGAGTTCCAGGACATCCAGTACTAAATAATACTCTGTCTCAAAACAAATAAACATTCAAGCAAACAAAATAAAGGGTAATGGAACATGCAAATATAAACAAAGTATATTGTATGCAGGTAGGAAAATTGCTGCTTTCTACAATAATGTATGCTGTTGGGAATGCTATATAAGCATAAGTATTTACTATTTATATATAATATGTCATATAAGAATAAATATATAATATAAGTATAAATTGGAAATATAAATAAAAGTCCAGTATCAACATGTAATAAAACATTGTAAATGATAGAATAAAAGGAAAATAACCTTTTCTATGTAATGCAGATTTAAGACAGCCTACTATAAATTTTTATCTTTATCAAAAGTAACCTATCAAAGCTATAACTATTATGAACAGGTTAACATAATAATAAGGTTTATTGTACTGACAGAGACAAAGAGACACTACATAAGAGAAAACTCCTTGGATCTGTTTGACACTATCTGAGTACATTGGTAACAGTCTCAACTTACAATTTGACCATTCTCTCTCTTTATATGATTGTCAAGATATTAATTTTTCTGCTTTGTTTTATCAGGGTTCCAGATGCACAGTAACTCTCCTTTATTAGTGAATTTTAGATGACTGAGCCAATCCTAGGACTCAGAAGCAGGACCAGGGCATGATTATTTTGCCCTTTAAAGCAGCTAACAAATGGTGCATAAAAGAAATTATGGCAATGTGATAGACATAGCAACAAAGCAATTAAAAAGAGATCATTTAGTAATATATACTTCAGGTGAGAGGAAAATGAACTTCTAAAACAACCCATTAAACCACAGCTGAAGCTATGGAAGCAACAAAATTCTGTAAATACTACATAACCCTAGAGTTCTCAAGGGCAGCTATGCAGCAGACCTTGGCTGAAAAGTAATTTTTATAAACCACGTGAACAGGAACTACAAACAGAAAAGCAATTATGGCATTCACCTATATATTGGAAGGATTGTTCATTGCTAAAAGTGAATGACATGAGTAAAAGAGCATTTGAAATGTCTTCTCGATGTTTCTTCACAAAGCAAAAGAAGTTGGTGTGATATCCCTGAGCAAAGAGAAAACGTGTGAACCAGTGACTAGAGTCTACTAAAACCATCTTACTTTTAGACGTGGAGCTGTCAAGCCAAGGACAGCAGCTTGGCTAGCAGGGACACCGTCAGCAGGGGCACTACACAGTTCTTTTATTTTCTGATTTTGTTATATATATATAAATTTTTTTTCAAGTCAGGGTTTCTCTGTATAGCCCTGGCTGTCCTGGAACTCACTCTCTAGACCAGGTTGGCCTCAAACTCAGAAATCTGCCTGCCTCTGCCTCCCAAGTGCTGGGATTAAAGGCATGCGCCACCACCGCCCAGCTATATAAATCATTCTAAGTAAAAATAAGTACTAAACTAAGATCCCAAATCAAGCTTAGTTAATCAGTGTATGAAATTGACCATATAACTCGATGGTCTGGTGGATTTTTATAGTAAACATATAACGTATTTAGAAACTTTTAGAAGCATTATTTCTCACTATGGTACATGAGGGAAAAAAAAAGATGTTCAGTTTGTATGATGTCATAAATGAATAGAATATCAATTTTAGGGAGATCTTATATTGAATTTTATTTCCTGATCCAAAGTTACATGTTTACACAGTTAATGTGATTCATGAATTCTGGAAAATATTAGTAACTTCAGAGTGAATTTAATAAAAGGGAGAAGACTATTCATGAATGTGCATACTAAATAAAATTTTGTATGGCCACAGATTAAAATTGTGTAATAAAATTTATATATTAAATCTTGTAGTTAATTAGGCTGTGTAAACACACATATTTGAGCCTTACCATAGTACAAGCACAGACATATCTAGAATGTGAAACATTCCCGTAAAGGGAGCAAAAACTAGAGGCAATTTAGCATAAAGCAGTCTTAAAATTATTTCTAATGAAAAAAACCTTAAAGTGGTAGAGACTGCTCTATTTTTTTCTATATGAACAAACCCACCTATATATTAAGGGGATATGAAGAAATTATGAAAGATAGCTAAAATGAAATTCTAATATTGGAATTTATTTTTGTATCCAAAGATTACTCATGGATCAAATAATAAATACAATGTCATTTGAACTATTGTAAATCAATGACTTTCAATTCTCTAGGCACACTATAAAACAATGGTAGAGAATGAGTCAAATTGATCCTATACTTTGCTGGGGTTAAGGAAAAAGGAGTCAAAAGACTGGTTTACAAATGTCAGATGACAAAGTGTGACTGTCTCCAGTCACTGAGTTTAGACATACTGATTTACATGTAAACTTCAATGGTATGCTCTACTGTGTCACTTCTTCAAGGTCACCATCAAATAAGTCATTTTAATTGAGGTCTCAATAATGTTGCTCTACTGTGTCACTTCTTCAAGGTCACCATCAAATAAGTCATTT
>JADRCC010525210.1:0-11791 GCA_019843855.1 Hylomyscus alleni
GCAGTGCCTTCACCTGTGTGACTTTTGTTACATTTTTCTTGATTATATCCTTTTAAATTCTTCAAGTTGTAGGAATGTAGAAATGTGTATCTTTTAATAATTTTGTAGGACTGTGGATATAACTAGGTAGTAGAGTAATCCCATAGCATGCATGCAGCCTTAGGTTCTTTCCTCTATACCACAAATGGAAATCATGGGCATAGCTACCTTCATGCTGTGTGGACGAGTGTACATGCATCAGGTCATAGATTATTGAAACAAACAGAATCTCAAAGACGCAACAGAGGCAAACAACTTCAATTCAGTCTGACTTTGGGAGAGCAAGGACTTATTTGATGAGAATCCTTTCTGACTACAAAAAGTAGTGTTCACGTGTTGCATGTATCAACTGACAGATGAATAAATGTCATCTAGAGTTTTGTTTGCATGAATAGATCAGCATGCATCACCACCCCAGCCAAATCCCCCACTGCAACTCTACCTTTCCGGTCCAGGGAGAGTGTTGCTGTCTGAATCCAGCACATAGGAGGCTTGCTAAAAATTTAGTTCTCCTGGATAGAAGGTGGGCCAGTGCCACCTAGGTCAGATGAACTTGGAGGAGGAAGACTGGACATCCAGTGTTGCTGGAGAAGAGTAAGCTCCCAAGTGAGGACAATCCACCCTCTGTTAATACTATGGTGTGCCTCTGGCTAGGTGATTTGTAAAGAACAGAGGTTCATTCCCTTCATGGTTTTGGAGACTCCGGAGTCTAAGAGCATGGTACTAGCATACAGAAAGGGCCTTCTTGAAGGGCACGAGAGAGACTATCACTTGAGGACACAGGGCTTGGAATTGGCTTCTCATGAGGACACTAATGCCATCATGGAGGCTCTGCCTTCGTGACTTCTTCTTATCCTGATCATGTGCTCCCACACCTCACCTCCAAATGCCATCAGTGTATACATCAGCGGGATTATGATTTTACCTCATGATTTTTTAAGGAACACATTTAAGTCAAAGCAGAGAAGTATCTGGTTTTCACTAATATCACCTCCTCTGTAAAATGAAATATTTTATGTTGTCCTAAATGAAGTCTCAACCTTTTAATGGGCTTTCAGTGTGATATAAAGACAAGGAAAGCTGATCCAAGGCTGTGCTTCTTAATGATCCATGTGCAGGTGTCACCACACAAGGCCTATTCCGGAGTGTGGGCACTATGGCCTGTCAAGTTAGATTTTTATCATCCCCAGTGATTGTGGCCCCATGGGACATATAAGCACTCTTCTCTCTTGTATTCAGTCACACTGCATTGTGCAGTATGAGTAAAACCATTTTATTTCCAGGGAACATGTGCAGAAGACATTATTAAGCTAAATTAGCTTCTGGGGGAACCAGTAAGAAGATAAAATTGGTCTGAAGGACAAATCCAAAGAGCAAATAAGTACACAGACCATCAGGAACATGAAATAAACATGCTGAGTTGGGGCGAGGTCATCAACAGTCATTAGTGGCAGTCATCCTGCCAGACTCACGATGCACTACAACACCCAGACACACAGCAGCGCTGGCAGGGAGCATGTGTCAAGTCACAGGTGAGTGATGCCCCTGTGTGAGGTTACTCGGGGAGATTATCACCAGACTCCAGAGGCTGCAGAAGACCACAAAGGTGTGGCAGCTGCTTACATGTAACTATTCTGTGATTCCTCAACCTCATTGAGCCTAAGATCTGAAATTAAGCTCTAGTTCTATTTTTAAAAACTGCGAAATCCACATTCTTAAAGAAGAGAAATAATGTCTTTCAAATATAAAATGTTTCCACAAGGTGCCTATATGAAGGTACAAAATTGATGCTGCAGACGTACGTATGCAGAGACAAGATATATCTCTGTTGGGGCTTGGGGAGCCAGCCACTGCACAAAGGTCCAAGAGATAATTGAGGCATGAGGTTACCTTTAAGGAGACCTGTGAACTAGGAGATGCTTACCTCCCCAACAGACTTTGCCTCTAAGTTTATAAAGCAGAGTGGAAGACAGCCCCATCAGTGGGTATTGTAGTGCTAAGGATAACGTGAAGAGAGAGAAGCAGAGTGCGCATTTTATACATGCAGATGTGCACATGCACATGTAAAGAGACATTTATATAGTATATGTAGTTTACATTTCTTTTCAAAACAAGATTAGAACAAAAAAGTCATAAGTTCTGTCTCCTTTTGATGTGGAAAAGTACATGCTTGTGCCTGTGAATGCGTATCCTTTCATATGCAGGTGATGCCCACAAGCATATATGTTTTAAGAGCATATGTGTGTGTACCTGTGCATTCTGTTTCTTGGCTTTATTTGATGTAATGCTGTGTCATGTGCTACTTCTGCTTTCCATTCTCTACCAAGCAGGCCAAGCTAACAGAGGACATAAAGGCCGATTCACAAGGTTACAGTGATTCTGTGGAGTGTAGTTTGCAGGATATAGGATTGCCTCACCATTCCTGGTAGCAGCATGTATCGTGAATGTGGCCTTGAGTGTCATGAGTCCCAGAGAAGCATAAGGAATTCTTCTTTTCATTAGTAGTTGGACAGACCAAACAGAGATCCTGTGGCAAATTCAGTACCATGGTGACCTTTCTCAACAGTTCTCAATTCAGGCAAAACCTGAGTGCCTTTTCCAGGGCAGCCTACACTCCACTGGGAGCATTTTCTTTTTTCTTTTTTTTTTTTTTTTTTAGTGGCCCTGAAAAGGGCCCACTGGGAGCATTTTCAAAGGTGAGGTTTTTTTTTTTGTTTGTTTGTTTGTTTTTGATTTTTTTTCTGGGAGAGGAGGAGGCAAGGACCTCCTGGCACAGGCAGAAATTATGCTAGACTGGACTTAGCACTTTTCATTCTGGGATCCTTTCCCAACACAATCTAGTTCACCAAGATGAAGGATTCCCTACATCTGCTAGTCTTTCTTTTTTTAAAAAAAAAAAATATTATAATTACAACATTCCTCTCTTCCCTTTCCTCCTTTCAAACCCTCCCAAGTACCCTTCCTTGTTCTCTTTCAAATTCAAGGCCTCTTTTTTTCATTAATTGTTATTGTGTGCACATATGCATTTATATTCCTAACTATAACCTACTCAGTCTGTATAAAGTTACTTTTATAAACGTTTTCAGGACTGAGCATTTGGTACTGGATAGCCAGTTGGTGTGCTCTTTTTCATGAGTGAAAACTATTTCTCCTACTTCCAGGATTCTTTAGTTATCTGCATCTAAGGCTTGGGGAACAGTGAGGAATTGCTGGATAGAAAGATTACAAGAGCTGGAAGATCAGGGTGTATGCCATGAGGTTGAATCTTTTAGTAATGTCAGAAGCTGCACCCACGAAGTGTCACCACTACAACTGGCCAAATAAGGATGCTATCACTGGGCTTGCCAAAGTGGAAAGGGAAAATCCCAAAAGGACTAAGCCCTGTACTAAGTACTACTGTCTTTATATCCAAGGGCAGGAACACTGTTCTGTGGGGGAAAACAAGGATTTCTGAGTTTCCCCAGGTGGTGCATCCGGTTTTTTCAGTCCCTTGCATGAATGATTAAGGGAATAGCTGCTTTAACATTGCCTGGCTTTCTTCCTTGAACTTAGAATGCCCATAGTCTCTTAAAACTTGAATTACTTCCAATGTCCTTTCTCTAATTGTCAGGGAATCAGCATTAGACACATGGCACGTTTCTCTCCATAGTGACCACCCACTTCTTGAAACACCCCTGAACATAGCTGCTCTGTATCTGGAAGCACTTCTACCTATCAAAGACCGGGTGGCAGGTGGCACCTTAGCACAATAGTGTTCTCTTGTTAGTCCAGGTAAAGAGGAAAGTGGGTAGGGTTGAGATTTGGGGAGACAGTGCTTGTCACCCCATGCATGCCACTCCCAGTGAATCTATTTTCAAAACTTTACAAATGTGACTTTGCATGAGTGACATTTCTTCTTCTGTATCTTTGGGCACGGAATCATGCTTGCCATTCAGGAGCCTTGGGAGTATTTGATCAGTTTCGTGATTTTTTTTTTTTTTTTTTTTTTTTTTAGGCTTAATGGTGTTCAATCATAAAATACATCCTGGTGGGATCTGCAATGTGCATAGCTGCATGTGGTCCTGTGTGATTTACTACCTAATGATATCAAAGTTGATGTTAGCTCTGCATTTAAAGTGACATGATGCACTTGAACTTTTTAGATTTCCCTTTTTGTTTGTTTTTCTTTTCTTTTTTATGTATTCACTTTACATCTTGATTGAAGTCCCCTTGCTCCTTCTAGCCCCATCATCAAGTACCCCTCCTCATATAACCCTCTCCCTTTCTCTGAGAAGAAGGGGAAGATTTCCATGGGTACCAGCCTACCCTGGTACATCAAGTCACTGTAGAACTAAGCACTACCTCTCCCACTGAGGCTGAGCAAGGCAGCCCAGCTAGGGAATAGGATCCAAAGTCAAGAAAGAGAGGCAGAGACAGCCCTCACTCTAATTGTTGGGAGAGCCAGTGAAGACCAAGCTGCATGTCTGCCATAGATGTATAGGGAGCCTGGGTCCAGCCCCTGAATGCTGCTTGGGTGGTGGTTTAGTCTCTGTGAACCCTTATGAGCCCTGGTTAGTTGACTCTATAGGCCTTCTTGTGGTGTTCTTGACTCTTTTGGCTCCTTCAATCCTTCCTTGGACTCTTCCAAAAGCCTTCAGAGCTCTGCCTAATGTTTGACTATAGGTCTCTGCATCTGTTTTCATCAGTCTCTTAATGAAGCCTCTCAAAAGACAATTATTCTAGGTTCCTGTCTGCAAGCACAGCAGAGTATCATTAACAATGTCAGGGGTTGGCTCTCTCCCAGTGGGTAGGTCTCAAGTTGAGCTGGTCATTGGTTGGCCATTCCCTCACTCTCTGCTGCATATTTATCCCTGGATATCTTGTAGGCAGGACAGATTTTGGGTTGGAGGTTTTCTGGGTAGGTTGGTGTCTCCCTCCATTAGAAGTCCCCCCTGGCTACAGGAGGTGGGCACTTCAGTCTCCATATCTCCAGCAGCTAGGAGTCTCAGCTAGGGTCACCCTCATGAACTCCTGGTAGCCTCCCCCATCCTATGTCTCCAGCTCATCCTAGAGATGTCCCCCACTGATTTCTGTATTTGTGTTCTCTCTTCCAGCTTTCTCCCACTCCTCCACTCTCACCACCATGCTCTTCCCACACCTGATCGACACACCCTTTCCCACCCAAATTCCCTCCCTCCATTTACCTCCAATGTGTACTTTATATCCCCTTCTGAATGAGATTCAAACATCCTCCCTTGGGGCCTCTGTTACTTACCTTCTTTGGGATTGTAGATTGTAGCATGGTTATCCTGTACTTTATTAAGCAGTGTATGATTGTATCGGAGCAATCCGAATGCTCTTCCTGTTTGTCCTATAGCAAGGTACAACTGTAGAAGCATCTGGGGAGGCACAGATGAATCAATTAATCTGATAGGATGCATTTACATAATAATTAAAAATCTTGGGAAGAAGTCAGAAAAGTAAATGTCTTGGTGATAAGTGCTCCCATTTATTCCTAGATTAGAGAAAGACAACTACTGAATTACCTAACTTGTGTTCATGTGTATCCCATTCTAACCCCCTATCACTGGCTGTGTCTGCTCCTCTCTGTTTTGGCAATCTGCAGCAGGAGAGGCCTGGCTTAGTGCTACTCTGTGACTCCTCCTCTGACTAATGAGGAAGAGTCTAATCATTCATTCACAGTACACTCTGTGTTTCAAAATCTGGGCTCCCTTGTATCCTAGGCAACCATGAGAGCAGATATTCCAAAATGACTGGGTCTCTCCCATGTTTATGTCACTACCTCTGCTTCCTTGTTTTGACTCTCTAGGATCAAAATCGCCAGTCATTTTGGATGTTTTGTGGAACCGTGTTATAAAGAGAGCACAGGGGAAGGAACACTTCTGTCTTTTGACCATTCCTACCCTTTCCTTGTCTCTTCTTGTTCAGTTGACTTCTGTTACATAGAGAATTAAAGAGGTTCTTGACTGACTCATAACCCTGTTCTGCTACACAGTCTTTTAGTAAATTCCCCAGTAATGTGTTAAACTTGAAAATACCCATTTAAGGAAGTCTGTTTCTCAGTCCTGATATGGTATGCTAGCCAAGTATGTTCATACTTCTGTACCACGTCCATGTTGAACAATATATGAAGCCAGGACACACACACTAAACACTACTACATCTTCTCTCTCCACCAAGATTTGATGGTTAGAGTATGCTCAAATCTGTGTGGTTATGCTGAAGTCCCATATTCTCTAACTGTTATAAATAAAAATGTACATCAGATACAGATGCAGACTGTCTGTGTGATATATTACCTTCTTAAAGTATGTCTTAGAGCTGTATATTTCATTGAATTTTAAGACAAATTATCCACTGAATTGATGATTATCCTTTTTCACAGTTGTGTGATTAGGGAAAAGCCACTTTAATACCTCCATATGTCTACCCAGACTTTAGGATTCCTACAAATCAAAACTTTTCTGTACAATTGCCAGCTTTGGGATGTGGATAAACTTTGTTTTATCCCATCATATCAGGACTGTGTTATAGCCATCATAAAGCTGGGACTTAGTCAGTACAGCATTGTGCATCTAATAGCCTACTTCTCTAGGACCCATCAAGACAAATGACCTTGTCTCCACTCCTGTCATTTGAGGTACACTCCTGGTCTGGGTCCTGAATTTATAAGTCTTTTCATAATCTGAAAACTACTACCTGCACAGAGACACACTAGTTCTTGTCCATTTCATAAATGAAAATTTTTTCATAGGTGAACCCAATCAACTTTGTAATACTATAACCCTGACAGAGGGAGTCTTCAGTGCATTTGTGTTGTACTTTTCTTATTCTTGGGAACTCATCCCTAGCCACTCTGACATTCATATTAGCCAAGACCTCTGCAGGGCACTCCAAATAGTCCTAAGTACTGCTGTCAGATGACATTTCATTTTACCAGTATTAACCTTTA
The DNA here is from genome assembly GCA_019843855.1 of Hylomyscus alleni. Classification (NCBI taxonomy): domain Eukaryota; kingdom Metazoa; phylum Chordata; class Mammalia; order Rodentia; family Muridae; genus Hylomyscus; species Hylomyscus alleni. The sequence goes on from JADRCC010525210.1 coordinate 6,992, forward strand.
TGATCGATTTTAATTAGGAATTACTCATTGCTGGAATACACAGATCCCAAGGCATGCATTGGCTCAAACAAAAGAAATCTGTTTCTTGATTATATAATCAAGAACACTATCTACTTGTTGGAGGCAGATCTCAGATCTCATTTATACAAAGGAAAAGGGCTTACATAGACCAGTATCTAGGATGGCAGGGCTTCACATTTCATATATATATAGTGTATGTGTGTGTGTGTGTGTGTGTGTGTGTGTGTGCAACACATTGGCAGTGTTTGTGTAAATATGTTTGCATGTCATATGTGGACTGAGGAAGATATGGAAGTTCTCCCAAGGTCTCTGGACAAGCTGTTGTGCTTGGGGGTCTAAGAATGTTCACTATGCTTAGTAGCCCTTAGGTGGAAGTCATACTCAAATGTCTCATCTTACATTCAAAGGTAATGAACAATATTTTGTGCTAGAACTAGGCAGTAAGCCTCAGATGTTCACTTAAAAACTTTACATGGGCCAGTGAGATGGCTTCTTGGGTAAAGTTCTTTCAGGCAAGCCTCATGATCTGAGTTTGATTTTTGTAATTTACATGACAGAAGGTGAGAACTAACTTTTGCAAGTTGTTCTGCAGAGTGCATACATGAGTGTAGATATATATGTACTGTGATGGTTTGTATATGCTTGATCCAGGGAGTGGCACTATTAGGAGGAGTGGCTTTTTTGGAGTATGTGTGTCACTCTGAGTGTGGGTTTTAGTACCCTAGTGCTAGCTGCTTGGAAGTCAGTCTTTTCCTGCCTGTCTTCAGATGAAAATATGGAGCTCTCATCAGCTCCTCCTGCACCATGCCTGTCTAGATGCTGCCATGTTCCCACCTTGATAATGAATTGAACCTCTGAACATGTAAGTCATGCCTAATAAAATGTCATCTTTATATAAGAGTTGCCTTGGTCATGGTGTCTGTTTACAGCAGTAAAACCCTAACTAAGACAGAAGTTGATACCAAAGACTGGGGTACTGCTGTGATAGGCCGGACCATGCTTTTGTTTGGAAGAATGTGGATTTGGAGACTTCGGATTTGGAAAGCAGTGGAATGCTTTAAATGGGACTTAATGGACTATCCTACTAGGAATGCGGAAGACTTTATTACTGAGAGTGATTTGAATTGTGCAGACCTGGCCCAAGAGCTTTCAGTGGAGTTCAATATGTGGCCTGGAGACTATTTTTGTAGTATTTTGCTGAAGAATGTGGCTACTTTTTGCCCCTGTCTGGAGAGTCTGCCTGAGGTTAAGGTAAAGAGATTCAGATTAATCTCATTGACGAAGGAAGTCTCAGACATGCCCCTCATAGACTTTGTCCTCTGGTTAAGTCTCACAAAGAGCATTTTAAACAAGTATAGCAAGCTGAGAAAGGAAAAATATAAATTATATGGTTCAGTTCAAGTATTAAAGGGGTACCAAGAAGTGAAACGGAGCTGAATCCTGTGTTCAAAGAGATAACAAATTAAGACAGTGGGACTTTGGGGCAAGATTTTACCCAGATACATTTAGATCCAGGCATGATGGTACACACTTTTAATACCAGGAAATAAAGCCAAGCGGATCTCTGAGTTCAAGGCCAGCCTGAGACAGCAAGTTCTATGTGAAGAAAAGTTTAAATCTAGGCTTGGTGGTACACACCTTTAATTTCAGGAGACAGGCATGTAGATCTCAGAGTTCAAGGTCAATCTATAGATCAAGATCTAGGACAGCCAAGCTTAGGCAGTGAAAGGATGGAAAAGAGGAAGCTAGTGATAATGTAATAGAACAAGGGGGCCATGAGTTGTTCTCCTGCAAGCAGCATAACTCAGCAGCTTTGGCCATGTGTCTCTGGCTTTATAGTCAAGAGGGGAAGGAAATTACTGGAACAATTGATGCTGATTAGCTGGAGCTAAGAAATTAGTGGTGATTAAGAGGAGACAAGCATCACTGAGGTAAAATTTTCTGGGAAATGTTTTCTGAGAGCACAAAGAAGCTATGTTCCAAAGATAGCCAAGGTTGTACCTTGTACTACAGCTGTACTTGGTAATGTGTAAGAGTCACCCAGGTGGTACTGGTTTTGAAGGCATGAATAGGTCATGAAGAGCAGCTGAGGCTTGGCACTGTGAGAAGTCATGGAAGGCCATTGGTGAAGGTGCAGCCTCAGTTGCAGTTGATGGCCCAGGACTAAAGGGATCATGCAAAGGATTTGAGGCTTGACACTATGAAGAGAGCTTATGGGAGGCTATTGGTAAAGCCTAGTTGCAGAAGAATACTCCAGAGTATTGGAGATGCTAGTACCATGGGATGATCACCAAGAACAGCAGCAGCAGTGGAGTGGATCAACCTGAGCTTAGAGTGCTACAGAGAGCAGAGCTGGAGAAGTGACACCAGACCTTTGGAGGATCCCGGAAGATCATGTGTAGCTCTCAGACACTGAAGCAAGAAGCTGTGGCATTGAAGTTGTCTTGGAGACTCTAAGATGTTTGAGATGCCCGAGCCATGTTCTATCTCCTGAGGAAAGCTGATAATAGAGAGAGGAACCAGCCCAGGAGAAAGAAGTTTGTCGGAGTCAACAAATATGTAAAAGGAGTTGGAGATCTGAAGACTGCTTTGGCATTAGCCATAGTCTGGAGTTTGCCCAGCTGATTTCCTGTCTTGCATTGGGAATTATAGTTAAGTGACTGGATGGGTGTCACAAGAGGCTTTGAATTTGGACTTTTAACATTGTTGAGACTACTATAGACTATGGGGACTTTAGAAGTTAGATTAAAAGTATTTTGTATTATACTATGTTTAGTTATGGACCCCATAAACTTATATGTTTGGACAAGCCTATGGGGGCCACAGAGTAGAATGTGATGGTTTGTATTTTCTTGGCCCAAGGAGTGGCACTATTAGGAGGTATGACCTTGTTGGAGTAGGTGGGCCATTGTGGGTATAGGCTTTAATACCCTAGTCCTAGCCACCTGGAAGTCAGTCTTCTCCTAGCAGCCTTAAGATGAAAGTGTAGAACTCTCAGCTCCTCCTGCACCATGCCTGCCTAGATGCTGCCATGCTCCCTCCTTGATAATGAGCTGAACCTCTGAACGTGTAAGCCAGGCCCAATAAAATGTTGTCCTTATAAGAGATGCCTTGGTCATGGTGTCTGTCCACAGGAGTAAAACTCTAGCTAAGACACAAACACACATACATACAAAATAAATAAATGTAACAACAACAACAAAAAATCCTTTGCTTGTGCTATGTTCACTGCTTTTAATTTATATGGAGTAATGGGCCTATTAATTACATTTCTGATTATGTGTAGGTTACCTAAGAGAAAGGCTTTCCTGTGCTTAGCAATACATTCCTGAGCTCTACTTTTGAGAAAGCTAGATTTGCTGTGTAGGGGCAGGTTGTTATTCTGTGGAAAAGGACATTTGTGCTTGAAGAACAAGTCCCTAGCAGAGGGTAGCAGGTGCTGGAGACTCACCACAGTATGAAGGTCTTGCCACGGAGAGCTTGGTCCAGATGTGCATGTGTCCGTCTTCCCATCTGTTCAGCCTCCAGGAAGAAAGTGAGGTCACAGAGCAGAAGTGCTTGGGGGAGAGGGGGTTGCCCAGCATGCAGCTGTCATGTGGTCTTACCCTGTGTGTTGTGCTTATTTCTGTCTTGAGGAACTCTTTGCAGTCTTGAGCCTCTTGGACTTTAACCCTGTGCCCCTCCTGCAGCCTTTCTCTCTGTGGTTGCAGTGAAAGCACCCATGGCTTTGCTGGTATTCACTCACAAGATGTCAGGATAGAAACAAAGCCTTGTCGACCTTCCCACACAGTGATCTGAGAAGCTAGCATCTCCCTGTAGCCACAGATCCCTGGAAGCTTGGGGTGCTGACGTGCTTAGAAAAAGATTCTTGAAAATAGGACTGAGACGCCATTTTGAGATATCTCTGTGTCTCTTCTGAGCCCCAAACCCTATGATGAAATCACTAGAACAGGAAAAGATGTAGTCAGAGCTTGGAGTTCTTTGGCCACATGCCAAGGGATATCGGGAGCCTCCAGAAACTAGGAGAGGAAAGTAAAGACTCTGTCTTGGTCACAGTGCTGACATCTTGCTTGCAAGTTTCTCACCTGTGAGTAGAGCTTTGCTCTCAGAGCATTGCAGTGACCTGCCCAGACCTCTAGCACACTCTTAGCCTTGTGATCTGGGTCCAGAAGTCTGCAGTTCCGTTGAAGTCTCACATCTGCCTAGGTTGCCTTCCTTTCCAGTGTCCCAGAACACATCCACCATTGTGTCCCAGTGATGGGCAGGCCTACAAGTAGAGACCAGGAGGTCACCAAGTGGTATTTCAGGGACCCAAATCCTGCAAGCTCCTCTGTTTTTGGCAACGTTGGTCAATCACTGCTTGGGAGCTGTTTTGTGAGATGTATAGTGGTGATGAGTGACTCGAGTTGGCCCACAATGTCCTGAAGGTTTCTTCTGATGACAAATAGGACTAAATCTGCCCAAGCATCAGGGATTTAGGGAACCATGCAGACTTCTTAGGATCTTTCCTGCATAACTCATTTTGCAGAACAATCTCTCTCTCTCTCTCTCTCTCTCTCTCTCTCTCTCTCTCTCTCTCTCTCTTTCTCTCTCTCCATCCCACCTTTCTTCCCTCCCTCCCTCACTCCCTCTTTATGTTATGTTCTATTCTGGGATGCATTATCTTTAGAAATGCCAAGACAAATGGGGACTAATTTGTAAGAGCCACATATGGCTTAATTGATTGCTTCCAGTGCTGACCTTTGTGGGGAAGAGGCAGCCAGCAGGAAAATGAACACT